>PVHY01005002.1:0-87565 GCA_004024945.1 Uropsilus gracilis
AGAATCCTCTTTTCTTTGTTACCTAATCTGTAACCTAGAGCTAATCATCAGGATTCTGTTACTACATTGATTGTGACAATTCAGATGACCCATGGAAAATATTCTTTTTGCTGCCAAGCATTTTAAATATTAGATGTCTTTTCTGTTAATGGTAAGAAATCTTAAATTTTTCTCTGAATGATCAATGTCAAAGGGACTTGCCAGCATGCACCTATTACATATTAAACTCTAAATACTTTATGTGCACATTAATATCTAAAATGATGTTTAGTCCATTAAACTTAACATTTTTATAATTTGGCACTAAGATAAAAATCCTGGCCCAGGGGTTAAGAATTTCATACCCTCCAAGTCACCATAATGAACATCAATGAGCCCTAGAGATGTAGAAGGTAGGAAAGCTGAGCCAAGTTTGTGCTGAATTCAGTTTCTTTTATAACCAGCATTTTTACATTGTTCTTTTACATTACATATACTTTTTTTATGTTTTGTCTTTCTCATGTAACATGACAAACGAAGGATGGGAAATTCATTTATTCTATGTTTGACCAGGGGAATTCTATGTAACATCACCTACTTTTGTATGCACATACATAGGTACATACCATTTGTTTCTAGATCATCTTAGTATACACAAAGAAAACTATATTATATAGATAATACACAATTATTGATATCACTTGTTTATTTCTGTCTGTATGGATGTCATTGGTCAAATAACTCAAAGCATTTTGTTCAAGAGGTTCAGTGATGAAGAATATTCCTTCCATTTATTAACTCTATGAACAGTTTAGCTGTTGCTATCTTTCTACTAAAAAGGAAGGGATAAAATGAAGAATACATGAAATTTTAGGGTAAGGAGGATAGAATATAGGCAGTCCTTCTGCCTATATTCCATTGCCCAGGATTTCCTAAGTAGCCAATCTAATTGAAACTGGTGAAATGCAGTTTTTCTACGTGGACAAGAGGAAATTGAAAAAAAATCAATTAAATTATAGCATTCTAACGATCATGGAAGTCTATTATTATGACTACATATGAATTTTCACAAAACTACACACTGTCATTATCAATAACTGAGTTTCTAAATAAGTATCTCACATTTGTTTACTACATACTTACAATTTTAACCAAAGGGATAGCTCAAATCTGTGATTATCAGATTCCTTTGCAGATATTAATCTTAAGCTTTTACAGGTGGGTAGTTGTGATTACTAAAGATAAATTGCTACATATCCTTGTATGCATAATTTTTTTTTGTAGCACAGACAAAATAATGATATATTCTAAAGATTTTTCTACCTATATTTATTTTGAAAACAAAACTTTTACACAAGGACACAGGTGTTTCATATAATAATATAATTTCATTTTGTTTTACTGGAATTGAAAAACTACTACTGGATAGAAAACCACTTTCTTATTCTTTTCAGTCATAACAAATTTGAATGAACATAACATTCAGGCTGTTTAGTGGTGATTTCTTTTCCTGACATGGTGAATAAAATACATTTCATTGTGATCTGAGTAAAATTTCATGGGGTGAAGCTTATTATGCAATAAACACAGACACTTAAATTTGGTTGAGTCTTATTTAAGTTGTTACAGGTATCTACACTTGAGATAGTGCTCAAAAATATAGCAAATCATTTATAATTTTAAATTTATCTAAAGTGGTATCTGATAGGCTGGTGGACATGTGAGGAAGAGTTTTATGTATATATATTTATATTTATAGCTCATAACAGATATTTTTAATTTTCTATTAGATAACCTCTCCTGTTTTCAAAATTAGAGAAATGACACTATACATATATCTTCTCGATTCTATTTCACACATGATACAATAAAACTTACTCCATGTTTTTAAAAGAATATCATAATAGATAATTATTTGGCAGGTGAATTTTAAATGAAAAATAAGAGTGGTTCCTGTACAAAGTGGTAGTGTTGTGAAGATAACTGTTTCATTTAAAAGTCCTTGAGAGAAATCAATTTAATACATTTTTCCTTATATTGTTGGCTTTGTGGTTAACCACAGAATAATCCTAGTTTTTCTCAGATAGTATATCTATTAATCCAATCAAGAAATCAGAATCCTTTATATTAGAATAGATGTATGCACAACCAAAGATGAAAAGATAAATAAAAAGCAGCCCCTAATCTTAGCATAATTGTATTTGAATAATAAATTCTCTAAGGGGCTATTTAAAACATTATATATTTGTTGCAGTACTAATACCCTATTTTTCTTTTTGTTTTGATATAATTTCAAGTTTTATAAAACATAGCAAAAACAGGGTAAAGTAATTCTAATAACGTTTTTTATTCAACTTTATATACTGTCCCCTTTAGGAAAAAAATCTTTTTCTAGATCATTCTTTGCATGGATCGCTTTGCTTTTTCAGTCTTCTTCATTGTTACATAATGCCTCGAGGTTTCTTTGGTCTTCACAACCTTGAATTTTTGAAGAATATGGATACAACGAGTTTGTCTAGAGCTTTCTCATAATTAGATTCAAGTTATATATTTCTGACAGGATTATCATAAAAGTAATGCTGTTCTTCTTCATGTCCATCTATCACAATCCTGGGAATATTAGCTTTCATCACTTGGTAGCAACTGTTTGTTAGCTTTTGTTACTGTAATATTACTCTTTCTCCTTTTATAAATAAGAACTGTGCTGTGAAGTACGTTGAGACTATGCAAACATTCTGATGCTGACCTAACTTTCATGCATTAACTTTATTATTCATTTATATTTGAATTAATTATTACTATGATGATTGCCAAATGGATATTTACCATTGTAATAATTCCACCCACACTTTTGATCACTCTACTTCTGGGATTCTGTGTAGAGTCACAGATTCCTATTTTATTCTAAAGACTTTTATCTGATACCTTCACCTGGTTAATAATCAAGTTATCTCCAAACACATTCTTTGCAGACAGCTGAAAGGGGAAACATTCAGAAATGGTGAATTCAGAGGGAAGTTCAATATATATTTTACAATATGTTAGAAAGACAGTATCTTCCTGAACAAAACAGCTGAAATAAAATCAATTTTGAGACATCTTTTTTAAACATCAAATAATTTATTTAAATATAAATTTCACATCTTTGTAATTCCCAGGATTCACCTCCCCCCACCCTCCCTGATCATTCCCCCTCTGTCCCATCCACCCCTCACCTGGAGTTGTGTACTTCAATTTGGTTGCTTGTTAGCTTTTTTTTTTTTTTTTTTACTTTTCTTCATAGCTTTTTGTCTATCTTTCCCAAGTCCCATTTGGTGTCTGTCTTTACCTTTTTGACTTGTTTCTGCTAATATGATTTCTTCTAGGAGTGTCAATGTTATCATAAATTCATCTAATTTGTCATTTTTAATTGATGAGTACTATTCTATTGTGTATATATACAACTCTTTTTCATCCATTCATCTGTTTTGGGACATTTGAGTTGTTTCCCTGTCCTTGCCATTATAAATACTGCTGCAATAAGCATGCGGGTGCAGGTGTCCCTTTGTACCCATACTGATGTCTCCTTTGGGTAGATTCCCAGAAGAGCGATCGCTGGGTCAAAGAGTAGTTCCATTTTCATTAGTTTGAGGGTCCTCCACACAGCTTTCCATAGTGGCTGAACCAGTTTACATTCCCACCAGCAGTGTAAGAGCGTTCCTTTCTCTCCACATCCATGCCAGCACTTGATGTTGCCTGTTTTTTTAATGTGGGCCATTCTCACTGGTGTAAGGTGGTATCTCATTGTGGTTTTGATTTGCATTTCCTTTATTGCTAGTGACATTGAACAATTCTTCATGTGCCTGTTGGCCATTTATATTTCCTCTTTGGAGAAATGTCTTTTGAGTTCTTCTCCCCATTTTTTGATTGGGTTTCCTGTTTTGTTTTTGTTTAAATGTGTAAGTTCCTTGTGGATCTTTGTTATTAAACCCTTATCACTCTTGTGGAGGGCAAAATTTTTCCCCATTCTGATAGGCTTCTCTTATAGTTCTGTTGCCTCTTTTGCTATACAAAAGCATTTTAGTTTGATGTAGTCCCATCTGTTTATGTTTTCCTTCATTTTTTGCCCTCTGTAGATATTTCTAGAAAGGGATTTCTGAATTGTAATTCATGGGGGGTTTTCTTCTATGTATGTTATGGCTTCCGGTCTGACATTTAAGTCTTTGATCCATTTTGAGTTGATTTTTGTGCATGGTGTGAGGATGTTCTCTTGGTCGATTTTTTTGCAGGTTTTAGTCCAATTTCCCCAGCACCATTTATTGAAGAGACTATCTTTGTTCCAATGTAAATATTTCCCTCCTTTGTCGAAGATTAGTTGACTATACATGTGTGGCTTTATTTCTGGGCACTCACTTCTGTTCGATTGGGCTGCTTGTCTGTTGTTGTACCAGTACCATGCTGTTTTAATTATTATGGTTTTGTAGTATAACTTCAAGTCTGGAATAGTTAGGCCTCCATTCTCTCTTTTTTTGGCTAGGAGGCTTTTTGATATTTGAGGTCTTTTGTGATTCCATATGAGCTTCTGTAATTGTTTTTCTATCTCTTTAAAGAATGTCGTTATTGCACCTCTTAATTTTCAGTAGAAAAAATATTTTCTTTTAATAATTTGAGACTGATTTTATTCTAACTTCTCAAGAAACATTAAAGTAAGAATTCAAAGATGAAAGTTTTTGAATTTTTAAACTCAAAATATACCACATAACATAATATCTATTACATAAGACATGTCAATACGATGTGTTAAAATATATCTGATAAATCTGTGGTGGCCCTTTAAAATTATATATATATATATATATATATATATATATATATATATATATATCTGTTCCCATTTTCCAGATAAGTCTCATTATACTGTATTCATATCATGACATCACATGATCATTTTTAAAGTTTCAGATAGAAAGCAGACTTTTCAATAACCATATAAAGGCTAATATGGGTTGATAATCAACACACTGCCAGAACTTTTTTTCTTGACTGCCCAAAGATGTAACATTCTATACAACTGATATTTCTGCTTTGATAACGAGATAATCATCTATAGCTATAGAGTATAGTGTAGAGTAGTGACTACACCAAAATGAATCACTGAGTATCTACAAGATTATGCTCAAAGTGTAACTATACATAAGCAGCTAAAATTAACCATTAAAAAGGGCATTTAAGCTTTTTATTTTGCAGTCTCAGTCATTTCAGCCATTAAATTTACTAAATCTCTTTCAAGATATTTTCATACTCAAATGCACTCAAACTAAAATATAATACTCAGCATTTTTGAGTCACAAATATTTCAGAGAATATTTTTAGTAGAAATGAACTAATAAGAAACTGAGAAAGTTTAATTCTAAATTGTATCATGCTGTAATTCTAAAGTGATACTAAGTAATTGTGTTGTTAAGTATTTTAATTAGAACTATGGGTTATAGAAATGTTTAATTCATTATAGATCAGTTGACTGTAACAATTAAACTGAAAGGAAATGTTTACTTGGAGGAACTTCCTTTCTCTGTGGATAGATTGTTCACAAGAGGAGTGACCTTGTGACAGCACAATGTGGTTTTGGACATCCTATCAACTACATGATATAAAGAGCGTTTGCAGAAAAGCAACTTGGGAAACACAAAGGCACTTGGTAAGGATTTTAAAATGGGATCACAACAATGTGAAATATATATATATATATTATTTAAAATAAAAAAATAAAATAAAATGTGAATGAAAAATGAGAAAGCAATGATAACCCTGAGCTAGTTCCCGAATGTTTAATATTAGAACAATTTCTTTTTCAATACTCAAAATTAGTTTTGAAAATAACTCAGTGGATATTTAAGTGAAATGTTTGGTAGGGAAGATCCACATAGATTCAGAAATGCAAATTGGGTTGTTATTCCACTCCACTGCAGACGTATCAGTTACGTACTCTTCAGCTGGAATATTTTCTGCATTTATTGTAGGCATAGAATAAAGCTTTCCCAGAGCTTAATGTGAAGTCATATGTTCTACTCAAATTTGCATCAAGATAATTTTCTACCTGTATTTTCAAAATGGGATCTTTATGAAGATAAACTGTCAAGTTTTTGAATTATTGTGTTAAAATAGATGAATTAGAGAAAATATTTGTTAATACTCATTAATGAATGATATCCAGAGAATTTTTACACATACGTATGTATACATATATAGAAAATGCACATGTATACAATATACTGGTCTTTTAATTTTATACATTTTCATTTTCTGTGGTGATTGTAATCCCAATTAATTCTAAAATGCTAGTAAATTACCTTGAGTTTCAATGTTTCAGAATAACTTTAATTGCTCAAAGAACCCACAATAAAGTAAATCCCCCAGTTTTTACAAAGGGAAATTGTCACCAATATCAATTTTTAGAAAGGGTCTTATCGAATGTATATATTAACTTACACAAAATATCAATGACCCATACAACATGCCTAGCAATAAATGCCATTAAATAAAACATATTCATTAGACAAATACGTATATCTTCACTATTTTGTTTGCTTATACATAATATACCTGACACTGATACACATATATACTATATGGAATATTATAGATACACATGTATATGTATATAATGATATATATATGAGTAAAGAGCAAACAAGCTTACATACAGCTTTTGTCTCATGATTTGCCAAGATATCAATCCCTATCAATCTCTGTTTATCTATTTATCTCTAATATACCTTCCTACTTTTCTATCTGCCTTTTTAATCTACCCACCTACCCATCTACCTACTTACTTACCTATTATACTGTTTTCTTCACTATTAAGATGAGGAAATTCAAATATTACAGATCACAGATTTGTCAACAATCTGAACTCAAAATCTATGAACATTCTATACCAGTTCTTCTTCTCAGGATGCTTGTTTTCTCATGTAAAAGCTGCACATTTAGAAAAATCTTTGCAAAACAGGAATTCACTACATGTTCCTTGCATCTTTAGCTCTGCTAAAAGATGTTGAAAAAAGATTCTGAGAAAAGATTTTATACTTTGAGATTTAAATGCAAAAGAAATTCATATCTTAAAACCAAACCACTGTTTTCTGAGAAAAACATGATTTATAAAGTGAATCAGAGATGTAAATGCAGGAAGATTACCTGTTTCTTTCAAGTGTTCCATTGAAACAATGCATTTATGAAGTATTTTTTGTTTTCAGTTTTAACCAGATCCAGTTGATTCCCATCTGATATGGATTTTTAATTCATTTTATCTTTACAAATAAATTAGTGCTGTGAAAAGAACTCAATCATAGAAGAAAAGTATTTTCACAGCTGTCTGCTTTTAAGTAATTAACACTTGCTTCTTAGTATACAAAATACTAGGCTCACACATGCACGTGTTTATAAAATATTTCTTAGGTGAATAACAAATACAATTCTCCTAGCATGTCACATCCCAGATTGGTAATTTTATATTAATTTCCATGGTGGAGAAAGCAGAGATCATATTCTTCAATTGTATGCCACCCCAAAACTAAATGTTTAGATAATATATTTATAACAAGAATGAAAAAGAAAAAGAAAATAATTCATTGGGAGGAAAGTGATATGATTCACAGATTTATAATGATTTTTCTTCATTTGTGTACTTAGGGAGATTATAAACTTAGGAGCTGTAGGTCATATTTAAGTTCAACTGAGAAATTGTGGAATGTCAGCTAAAATGGTTTAGTAAGGAGCATTTTAGAAAAGTCTTTGCTTTATCTTGAAATAAACAAAATGTAAAATCACATCTTTTGCACTCACATGTTTGTTCAAAGGACAGATTAGAGGTCGGACACTAAAAAAACCATTTTTCAGCAATAGGGATTTTATAACTGATTATTTTTTTAATTCTATAAATAATTTATTTATATATCATAGCATTGTAATCCCTGGGAGGTCACCCACCAGCTCCCCTCCCTGGCTGCTCCAGCTGGTCCCCCCCCCCCAAGTTGTTTACTTTCATTTGGTTGTCCATATATTAGTGAAAACATTTGGTTTCTGACTTTTTCTTTCTGACTAATATGATTCTTTCTGCTAATATGATTTCTTGTAGGTACATCCAAGTTATCAAAAATTCATCAAATCTGTCATTTTTAATTGATGAGTAATATTCCACTGTGTATATATACCACACCTTTTCTCATCCAGTTGTCTGTTTTGAGACATTTAGGTTGTTTCCAGGTCCTTGCAATTATAAATAGTGCTGCAATAAACATCTGAGCACAGGTGTCGCTTTGTACCCACATTGAAGTCTCCTTTGGGTAGGTTCCCAGAAGAGCTATTGCTGGGTCAAATGGTAGTTCCATTTTCAATACTTTGAGGGTCCTCCACACAGCTTTCCATAGTGGCTGGGCCAAATAACTGGATTATTTTTATCTGTCAATTTCAGACCAAGAATTTCAGATTGTTTCTCAAACTTTATTTTTAAAAATTGAAGTGATAGGGATTCTTAACATACAGATTCAATATACAGATGTTTGTATCAATATTTGTACACAGTACAAAATGCTTGTAACTTAAAATCTAATTTTCATCCATTACTATAAAAATGACCCCTCTGAGGGTGGTTAAATTGGGTTTACCTTATTCAAAAACAGCAGATAATTGTTCTTGCAGTAGAAATATTTTGTTTCTTTGTTCATTTGTTTTGTTTCATTTTCTACTACATATAAGTGAACTTACATGTATTTGAACTTATATGTAACTTATATGAACTTATATGTAAGTGAACTTATATGGTATTTGTCTTCTTCTAATCAATTTGATTCACTTTAGTACCCTCTAAGTCCATGTCTGTTATAAAAAATTGGAAGGTACTCTTTATAGATATATATATATATATCTGATATATGTATATCTGAGATAGATGTATTCTGATATATATATATCTGAGATAGATATATTCTGATATATATATATTCTGATATATATATATTCTGATATATATATCTGAGATAGATATATTCTGATATATATATTCTGATATATATATATTCTGATATATATATATATGAGGGCTATTTCATTTTGTATATGTACCACCCAGTCTTCAGTGGATACTTCCAATTCTAAACAAAATGTACTAAAGTCTTGAATATAAGATACAGACCACACAATACAAAGAAAAGGGAGGTTATAAACTCTTTAACATCAGTTTCAGGAGTATCTTAGTGGATTTATTTCCAGTTGCTTGGGAAACAAAAGCAAAAATAAATAAATGGGACAATAGTTAATTGTTTCTGTCAAAAGAAACTATTGTTAAAATGAAAAGATAATCTACTCCCGGGTAAAGGTATTTGCAAACCTATCTATTATCTCTCTCTATGTAATAGTTTATTATCCAAAAGAAAAATAACTCATAAACTAAGAAAAAAATTAAAATGAGCAAAAAATTTGAATAACCATTCTCTAAAGAAGATACAACAATCATCAACCAGTCCATGAAAATTTATTCAACATATCACATCAGGGGAATTGTAATCAAAACAATTAGATATCACCCTATACTTGCAAGAATGACTGTTGTGAAAAGACAACACCACACATACTGGAGAGGTTGTGGGGAAATCCTGACACTGTGATGGGAATGAATGCAAATCGGTGCTATCATGTTGCAAAACAATAAAAAGATTCCTCAAAAAATTAAGACCATAAATACCATATACTCAGTTATTTCACTGCTAGGTGAAATAGAACCCAAAGAACCCAAAGACACTAGTTTCAAGAGAAATTTGTAGTCCATGTTCCTGTAGCATTATTCACAGTAACACTAATGTTTTATATTTACATTAGAAGATCCCTGAGCATTCAAGTTCAGCTTTTTGCACATTCTAGCTCCCTCTCACTGCTGCAACTCACTGAGACAGTTTAGAGGACTTAATTGTGTCACTTCATAAGTAGTCAGTCAACTCTACCATCTGCTGGTTAGCTGAACAAATTTTACCTCAGTTCCTTTAGATATCCAACATATTTATGGATTTCTCATTATAATTGCAGGTTTGTCTTGCTTATCCATCCTTATTTCTAGTCACTTTAATTTTTAAATAATATTTTATTCAGATAATTAACTTACCAGAACATAATACTTTTTGCCACTGTTCTCTCTTTCAGTATTTATCTTCCAATTTTTTGGTTGTTTGTGTTCTTTCCTTAAACTGTGAGTATATTCTTACTATGCAAATTTTATATAAAATTTAGAATTAAGATTTTTGATAATTGCTTCTCTTGTATTCTAAATGAAATTGCAATTTCAATTTCCTTATGCACCAATTGTTTGAAGAAGAGATTTGCATTTCTTTGTTTCTTAATTTTCATGCGTGATGACATTTTTTTATTTTCAATTTGTTAACTATATGCAGTTTAGTAATCTAATTTATACCATTGAGTTTGGAGTTTTCTTTACTATTGCTTCTTTTTGAAATTTATTAAAAGTTTCTTTGTAGGGAAACTTAAATATGCTAGGGACAAGTGGAAACAATGTCTAAGCTCTACTTTGAGGGATACAATATTTTATGTATGAATTAGCTCTGATTTTTCTCTGAAATGTTTTCATTTTTCTGTTTCATTTGGTCTTCTATAATATGATGAAAGTATATTAAAGGGTTTCTTTTGTCTACCCTCTGTCTTCAAATAGTTTTCTTTGTTGGTCTCTGTGTTGGTGGTTATTTTAGACACAGAAGAAACGTTATATTATACATAAACATATACATGAAAATGATAAAATTGTTGAGTGTTTTAGTAATACCTTATTTGCAAATCCACTGTTCTTTAGTTACTTAAGAGTTTACAGCTCCCACCATCTCTGACAAACACACACACACAAACATATGTGTTCTATGCTATTGTACTATTTGTTTTTTTAAAATAAACTAAATATATACTGGCATTTCATTGTCAATTTAATTTTTGTTACTTAAATCATAAGAAGATTGACACACAAATTGACATCATGTTAACAGATCATTTAGCTTTGCTATTTTTGATTTTTTCATATAATTGATCCATTTTATACTAAGTTAGATGGATTAAATTTGATTTTGTTATCAGTATGCACTGGCTTTTTAAAGTAGAGATCTTAGCCATTATTTGATAGCTGAATTCAAGTAATTTTTCTATTTACTTTTGTATCTGACTGTTACAACTTCTTTTAAAGCTTTACATTTTATATAAATTAATATTTTCTTTGTGTATTTGATAGCATCTAAGCATCCAGGTTTAAGAAAGGTCAAACCTTCAATTATATCAATGAATTCCTAACTTATCTCTAAGAAACTGGCTTATTTTTCCACAGCAAGGCAAAACATTTTAACATAGGAAAACTATTTTATTGTTTCCCTTAAGAGTACTTGGTCTGTTTGTGACCTTTTGTTTTTGTAATTGTTGGACATAAAGTTTTGCATTAGCTTATCAGTACTGTGATGAACCCCATGTGACTTCAATTAAATTTAAACTGCCTTTTATAGTTGTTTAAAAATGTGCTATATCTCCTCATTGACTTATATTCTCCTTAATGTCTGTGAATTCATGAATTTTTTTTATTTCCATACAGACTTTTGAAACTATTAAAGTAGGATGTTGAACACAGTCTTTTTTATTTTTTTAAAGTTATTTATATATAAATTTCACATCATTGTAGTCACACGGATTTACCGCCCCCTCCCCACCATTCCCCCCGTCTCTGAAGTTGTGTGCTTCAGTTTGGTGCTTAGCTTGCTTTAACTTTTCCTCATGGCTTTTGTTTATTTTTTACCTGTATCACATATATTAGTGAAACCATTTGGTTTCTGTGTTTTTCTTTTTGACTTGTTTCTGCTAATATGATTTCTTCTAAATATATTCATGTTTTCATAAAATCATCAAATTTGTCACTTTTAATTGATGAGTAATATTCCATAGTGTGTGTGTGTGTGTGTGTGTGTGTGTGTGTGTGTATATCTATATATATATCTATATATATATATATCAATCACATTTTTTTCAACCAGTCATCTGTTTGGGGGCATTTAGGTTGCTTCCAAGTACTTGCAGTTATAAACAGTGCTGCAGTAAACTAAGCACAGGTATCCCTCTGTACCCACATTGAGGTCTCTTTTGGGTAGATTTCCAATAGAGCGATTGCGGGGTCAAATGGTAGTTCCATTTTCAATACTTTGAGGGTCCTCCACACAGTTTTCCATAGTTGGACCAGTTTACATTCCCACCAGCTGTGTAAGAGTGTTCCTTTCTCTCCACATTCTTGCCAGCACTTGCTGTTGCCTGTTCTTTGGACGTGGGTCATTCTTACTGGTGTAAGGTAGTATCTCATTGTGGTTTTGATTTGCATTTTCCTTATTGCTAGTGTGGTTGAGCAATTTTTCATGTACCTATTGGCCATTTGTATTTCCTCTTTGGAGAAGTGTCTTTTTTGTACTTTTCATTTTTTGAGATTTTTGTTTTGCTTTTGTTTAATTGTGTGAGTTCCTTGTGAACACAGTCTTTTTTAAAAAAATAATATTTTCTAATTGTGCTCAAAGAGATGTACTCTCAGAATTTTGGGTATATTCTACTTGTATTAATTAGATAATTTTAATTGTATTATGCATAGTTTTATTATTTTTTATGTTCTCAACCAGAGAAAATCTATTTAAGGAGCATTAAGATAATTATCTCTATATTATGCCAAAATTTCTATATTTTGAAACTTTGTGATTCATACCTAGTTATAAGTTACCATACATTATTTTTATCCACGATACTTATATGGGGTATGTTATTTTCTTTGTCTTCTCAGTAAAGCTCATAACTGTCCAGTGGAATAACATAACTTATTGGAAGACACAGCAATCTTGATTGAGAAGGCATCATATTTTCACAATCTGTCATTTAATTATTCTCCTCACAATGCTAGCAATATCTTTAAATGCTATTTGCATGGGACAAAGAGGAATCAACAATACCTAATTCTCTCAGTCTTGTAAAATACGATCATCTACATCCATCTCCAGATCGTTGTAGGCCAAGACCTCTCCAAAATCTAATGCTTTACCTTCAAACGTCTCTAAGACTTCTCTTATAACTCTCTCCCCTCCAATTATTCGCAAATACATAATTTTTCTTTAATTCTAAAGGTATAATGATGATTTTGGTGATTGTAACTTCTAAATGCAAGTTATTATCATACATATAGCATGTATAAATTTCACAATATATTCACTATATATAGTATATATTCTTCATATAAAATGTGTAAGAGTAACATGTATGGATAATTAAAAAATATGGAATGTCTACCACCAATCATGGACTCTAAAATTACAAACTTGCAGTGATATTCATGAGTCAACAGAGACTCATCAATTGTGACAAATGTAACACTTTGGCAGTTAATATTTATAATGGGGGAAGAATATGCATGTGTGGGTACAGGGCATATAAGGAAAATCACTGCATTTTCCACTCAAATTTGCTGCAAAACTAAGGTTTGTAGCTGCAGGTAGCCTACTTAAAGTAACACATGTGAAAATAACACTGATAAAAAAAATTAGAGATGTAGTCAGAACACTGTAAAAGGAAAACACCTATCTTAAAATATCCTATCATTAAAAATATGTGAAAACAATAAGAGCATATCCTTGGAAAGCAAACACTAAAATCAGCCAGTAGTATGAATATAATTTTTAAAGTGCATAATTTTTTGAAGTTGCAAACAAAAAAAATTGAAGAATCCCAGTGTCCGAAAGATCTTGAATTCGTCCTGGTGTTAGACCTGTACTCATTGCTCTGAATATCTGATTGCACTGAATCCTCACAACAGCTCTATGAGGCTAATGCTTGTCTCCATTTCACATCAGGAACAAAGACTTAGAGATACAGAGTGCCAAGGTCAAATAGAAAACAAGCAGTGCTTGTGGAATTTAAACCAGTTCTATTTGCACATATGCTCTTGATAAATAAATCATTTTGTCTATAACATACCAGTGCAATGCAAATTCTCTAAAGAGATCAATGAAATAAATACAGTCAAGAATTCAATTCTTAGATCCATGAACCTTGCTTTATAATAGAATTGATTGGAAAACCAACTAAAACTTCAACGACTTTCAATTAGCTTGAAACAAATCATTTAAAATATTCATATAATGACATACTTTAATTTGGAAGTTCATTATGTAATATGTAACCAAGCCTCTATTAGTGCTATGTTACATGCAATTTTTGTGTTGGTGTGCATATATGCATACTCCTGTATGTGTACATACATGAAATGGAGTAAATTGGGCTAAAAGATGCAGTGATAACCAATTCACTTTCTGCAGGAATTCTAACTCCTCCATTGTCTTTCTGAGGGTTTATTGGCCCATGTGGAAGTGGCAAAGCACTACTGTACCAAGGATTTGAAGAAAAATGATACATACATTGAAGTATGTATATACTTGCTTGTAGGTGATTACATGCTTTTAGATCAAAAGTTTGTAAATAATTTTGAAAGTAAGTAGATATAGCTGATAGAGCTTCTCCTTAATCTAAACCTTAGAGGAGTGTTGAAAGAACCTCAGGTTACGCGGATCATTTCCGGAAGATCACAACTTGTGAATAATATGCCCCAAGCACTGCATGCTCATCAACGTTCATGTATACATTCAGCTATTGTTTCAAATTATAGAGAATGTAGTATACAGACCTTAATAAAACAAATATTGCATAGCCAGTATTTGAGTTTTAAGAAAACCTTTTAAGCCAATTTTATAATTTGAATCTGATTTTCTATTATAAACAACATATATTACATGTAAGTTTAGTAAAAGTTAGTACATTGAAATTACACAAGAAATACATTTACCTGAATGTCTGTAGTTAGAGAAAATATATCTACAGCTTGCTTTCTTTTATTAGACTAGGTCTAGCTATATTGTCTATACACTCAAGTGATCCCCTATCTCAGTCTGCCAGATAGCTGGGACTACAGGCACCTACTACTTAACGCCTGACTGCTTTTATAAGACCAGGTCTCAGTATGTTGCCTGGGGTGGTCTCGAACCCATGAACTCAAGCGATCCCTGATCTTGCCTCCAAGTGCTTGGATTACAAGCACATGTCACCACTCTGGCTTCTACAGCTTTCTTTGGAAAATAAGATGATGTTAATTTCAATATAAAGATCTAACTTGCTGACTATCAAGGAGATTCTGTTAGAAACACTTGTTCTCTTTCTTGTGAAGAAAAATGTAAAAAAAAATAGATAATTAGGTGCTGCAATTTTAATGGATATAGACTTCTTGAACTTATGTCTTATGAGAAAATTAGAAAGCATAAAAATGACAAATAACTGTCTTGTATTGAATGTTCCTTTTGCTGTAAATTGAACTTAATTTGACTCTTTCTAGATATACTAATCAAATGCTATTTGCTACTACAGAGCAGTTTGATGTAAAGGTATGTGGGACATTTCAAAAGCTATCATCATATTTCTTCCACTATTTATTGTGTACCTCTCACTAAGTCTGACACAAAATAGGCAATTAAATTACAAATGAATGAATGTATTAATGGGTAATGTTAAATGCTCACTATGTTGCTATGCCTATCACAATCATTTGGCATAGCATTATTTCATGAGGTCCCATAGGAAAATCTATTAATTTCTTTTTCTCTCTTTCATGTACATGTGTGTGCTAACCCACTCAATCCCATATACAATATTATATGTTCCTCAGTAAAATAAAAACACAATTTGATGGCAGGATTTTGAGTAGTATTATCTTGTGCAAATAACTTCCTCAGACACAGACATTTGTTAATGGCTAGAGGACAGAATAGAAGAACTGAAAGAATGGTGTCATTCTCACTTCTAAATATCTAAACTCTTCTGGAATTCACCACCTATACTACATTTCTGACACTTCATAAATAGCTGCTTCATGGTGGTTTAAATTTTCTTAGTCCTATTAGCTATATTTCCTCTGTAATAGAAAAATAAACCTAAATGCATGGGAAGAAACATATCTTACACTTATTGATTATATGATTTTGATTTTTTGGAAGACTTGCAGATGCAATAAAAGCAAATTCCAGTGCCAAAGGCAGGGACTAGTCAGCCCAAGTTTCACATACGGAATCACAAAACGCTCATCACATTTCCTGTGGGCTGTCACAAGACATGTGCATGCTGCTTAAAATTTTCCTGTGACACTAGTGTTTCCTTGAAATTGTGTTTTGACAAAGAGATACTCAACTGAATGTGAATAAGTTTTTTGCATTCCATACAACTGATATGGATCTGATATCAAAGATTCACGAAGAACTCACAGGACTCAAGAAAAAAACAAAGCAAAAAATCCAGTCCAAAAAATGGGCAGGGCTTAAAAGACACTTTTCAAAGGGGAAATGCAAATGGCTAACAGACTATGAAAAAGCACTCAAGCTCACTTAAAACCAGGGAAATGCAAATCAAAATCACAATGAGATATCATCTCATAGCAGTAAGAATGACTCATATCAATAAAACAAAACAAAACAAACAAACCAAAAAACCCGCAACAAATGCTGGTTATGGCATGGAAAAGAAACACTCTTACACTGCTGGTGGGAATGCGAACTGGTCCAGCCACTACGGAAAGCTGTGTGGAGGGCCCGCAAACTGGAATACCATTTGATCCAGCCATTCTACGCTGCGAATCTACCCAAACAATACAAAAACAGTAAGTCAAAAAGAAACCTGTACTGCTGTTTATTGCAGCACTATTTAAAATAGCTTGGACATGGACAACCCAAATGTTCTAAAATAGACAAATGAATCAAAAAGTTTTGTTATATTTACACGATGGAATATTATTCAATCAAAAAGACAAACTCATGCCATCTGTAGCAACATGGATTGAGCTAGAAGGAATATATTAATGAAAATAAGCCAGAAATAAACAGGTAAATACCAGGTGGTCCCACTTCCACGTGGGGCATAGGGGAGACAAACAAGAAAAAAAAAATAAAAAATAAAAACCTGATAATAGAACTAAGGCATACAGGGAAAGAGGGAAAGGAGCAGGAGGGTGAAATCAGTGGAGGGATGAGTCCACAGGAACATGACAATAACTCATGGGTGAGAAGGTGTTGGGAGTTATTTGAGGTATGCAATGATGTAAGAAAAATGTACATATAATCAATAGAGGAAAGAAAAAATATATATTTGTATCCTTCAGTACACTGAAGAGATGTCTGTTGTCAAATCGGAATTTATATCTACTTCTTTGAAACCTTAAATTGTTACAAGTAGAATTTTTGTATATCTCATTAGAATAAAACAATCATGACTGGGATGTTGTGGTTATTAGGCTTTTTGAAAGATTTTTCTCTCATGTGGCTCTTTGGAAGACTTATCTCTCATGGCTATTTGGAAGATTTTTCTCTCATATGGCTATTTGGAAGATTTTTCTCTGTGCTATTTTTGCTGATTGTGATTTCAAAAATTATATACATGTTACATTAATTTAATTTCAGAAATATTACTGTGCATTACCAAACCCCTGCAAATGTGTTAAGTGACAAGACTGTAGCTGAATGAAGGTACCTTTTTTAAAATGTGCAAAACCTGAATTTTGAAAGATTTTGAGAGAATAAACAGAGAATTTGAGTGATTTATTTAGTCCATGCTGTCTGTTATGCATTCCCAGAAGAATTCATAGGCAATTCATAATTGATAAAAATTAAATAGGCAACAAATTAGATGGAAACAATCCGTAGGATAGCAAAGTATAACCTCCTTTATAGAACAAAAGAAATAATTTTCCAGATTCTGTAGTTTTATGAGAGTTCTAGCTGAAACAAGTCTTTATAAACAATTCAGATTACCTAGAATCTATCTGTGGAGCAGAAAAATATACAATATGAAAATAATTCATAAAGTTTTTCCTTCATCATGTTGACTTTCATATTTTTCATTTATTTTGAGGATTAACCCTTAGTTAATAACCCTTAGTTATTACTTGGTATTAACTTTGAATACCTTGGCATTATACAGTGCATTATACATTATCATGAAAATGTTTAAGAAATAATATTAGATTAAACTTACATTAAAAAGCAGATGCAAAAATATTAAGGGACACACAATGAGATAATTTTATAATACCTTTTAAATGGGGAATATTATTAAGTACTCTTTTTCCATTACTAATATAAATTATTCTTGTGGCTCAATAACTCACTCCAAAGACACTGAAATTCATTGCATTTAACGTAACAGATTTTTGTGTTGGTATATTCAGATCTTCAATATTTATTATCTTGTTATTCACACCCTTGTCATTATTCTTTACAATATACATGGCATCCTTGAAATGGTGAAAGAGAGGGATTGCACTGTATTCACTTTAATAATGAATGTGATCTTTAAAATTATGGATATAAAATTTAAGTTATATAATTGATTTCAGAAAGTCGATGAGGGGGTCTTCTCATACAAAGGCATTTTTATCTGTTCTTTTTCAATTTTTCCTCTTTGAAATCATACAGCATAATTTAAAGGAACAGCAATCCAAAGCTATATGAAAGAAAAAGATAAATACTAGCCTGTCTCACTGCCATGTGGGATATAGTAAAAACAAATGAAAGGACAAGAAAAAGTTAAAACTATTAAATTGATAGAGAAAAATAGAGGTCAGAGAATATCATCATAATTTATATTAATTGTAATATATTAATTGTAGGTCATGGAACATAGACTCCCGATAGCAAAGATGAACATAGACTCCCGATAGCAAAGATGTAACAGAAGGCATTCAGAAGTTGTGGCCCAAAGCAGCAAACAGTCATAGGAAGCATCAGAGCACCTTAGCACTGACTGATCTCAGAAATTAGATTTCTGTATGTTCCCAGGTGGAAAGAGTCTCGAACGGGGGAACTGTTATACATAGGGCCAAGATCACTCAGAAACACTGGTAAGATAGAGAGATACCCAGGAACCTAAAAATGGAAAATCAAAGACTATTAGAAAGAAAGTCTATCCATCCTAGAGGACCAGGATTGTCTGTGTCTGGGGGTTAGTAGCAAGTGAAAGAATTGGTTTTCTTAGGACAGGACATTAAAACTGTCCTAACAAAGTGAGATGGGAAGAGAGAAGAAACTGGATTACACAAAGATATTGAGGCCAGGTACAGAGGAACACCCTTGGGTGAGACTGGATAGGTAAGTGGATCTCCAAGAAAGAACTATGAAAAAATAAGGAAACACCATCAGAAAAATAAAACTTCAAAGTCACTTTTCTACCATGGCTAGACTTAGAAGTGTCCAAACACCTGGAGTCTCAGCAAAGAAAACCTTGGAAAGGCTATTAGCATAACATCAAGCAGGCTGAAGGACCAAGCAACTGCACAAAGGAAATCCCTTCTCTCTGTGATCAGTCAACCACAGTTAAAGACTGGGGGTGGAGGTAGTTTAATAAAATGTTCATAGAAAGGTTCATAAATTAAGATGTCTGGCATAGATACATGGTGATCTTTACTTACCCCTTCCTGGTTATTTTGCCAGGGTGTCCTGTTTTCCTTTTCCCTTTGATTTCTGATCTATCACTTTGTCTTTCTTAAATAATTTTGCCTCTTTCAACTTGCTCACCTGCATGTCTTTAGAGCAGTTTTTACAGCTTCAAAAAGACAAGAATATGGTAAGGGAAAAGCTTGGGTTCTACATCCAGTTTCATCATCATTCACTGAAGCAGGACAGTAACAAGAGAAGGTAGCATTATTTTTTCAGATTCTGAAGTGCTCTGGCCCATTCCAATCCTCACCTTCTCAATCATTCTACAAGTAGTGAGACAACCAAATTTCAACTAATTGAAATAAAGGAATTGTCAGAGCAACATGTAAAAGTTTTCTATCCTGTCTGAGGATGGGGGACAGTCAAATCTCCCCACAAGTGAAACAACTAAATAAACCAAGCAAAAGAGGGAAAGTAGAGGATTTGGGATTAGGTAGAAGTGAGTTAAAAAATACTGATATGGATCTTCATTATTAAACCCTTGTCGCTCATGTGGAGGGCAAAGATTTTTTTCCCATTCAGTTGGGTATCTTTTAGTTTTTTCTGTTGTCTCTTTTGCTGTACAGAAGCTTTTTAGTTTGATGTAGTCCCATCTGTTTATGTTTTCCTTCATTTTTTGCCATCTGTAGATGTTTCCAGAAAGGGATTTCTGAACTGTAGTTCATGGAGAGTTTTGCCCAAGTTTTCCTCTATGTATGCAATGGTTTCAGGTCTGACCTCTAAGTCGCTTATCCATTTTGAGTTGATTTTTGTACATGGAGTAAGGGAGTTTTCTTGGTCCATTTTTTGCATGTCTTAGTCCAATTGTCCCAGCACCATTTATTGAAGAGACTATCTTTGTTCCAAGGTAACTTTTTCACACCTTTGTCAAAAATTAGTTGACTATATATGTGTGGTTTTATTTTAGGGCACTCAAAGGGACATGTGTGCTCGGATGTTTACTGCAGCACAATTTATAATTGCAAGGTCATGGAAACAACCTAAATGCCCCCAAATGGATGACTGGATGAAAAAAAAAATGTGGATTATATACACAATGGAATATTACTCATCACTTAAAAATGACAAATTCAATGATTTCATAACATGGATGTATTTAGAAAAAATCATATTAGCAGAAACAAGCCATAAGGAAAAAGACAGAAACCAAATGGTTTCACTAATATATGGGATATAGTGAAAAAAATAAACAAAAGCCTTGAGGAAAAGTCAAAACAAGCTAAGCACCAAAGAAGCACACAACTTTGAGCAGGAGGGAAATGGGGGAAAGGGAGGGGACGGAAGGTAAATCCTTGAGATTACAATGTTGTGAAATTTATATATAAATTTAAAAAAATTAAAAAGTAAAAAAAAAGCTCATACTTTGCACAAATTTTTTTTAAAAACCCTAAGAATGAATGGAATAAAAGAACTCTATTCTCAAAAAAAATACTGATATGGAACTTAGGAGAGTGAAGAAATTGTTACTACAAAGCTAGGACTATGAACAAAGTAGATAAAAGAATTGGGATTTTTGGGTTACCGGAAAATCTCACCTGAGTTTTATAGTTATTAACTGGACATGAGATCAGTCAGAGTGGATTGTGCTAAAAAATATAATCTAATTTCAAGTCTAGTGGTATTCAAACTATTGTATTTTAGGGCCAGGCATGGTGGCTCGTGCCTGTAAGCTTCGACCTAGGAAGTGGCGGGGGCTAGGGATTGCGGTTCGAGTCCCACCTGGGGCCTATAGTGAGACCTAGTTCCAAAAAAATAGCTGGGCGTGGTGGTGCACACCTGTAATCCCAGCTACCTGGGAAGCTGAGGCTGGGGATTGCTCGAGTCTGTGGTACCCTGGCCGCGAGCCTGCGGTTCAACGGGCAAAAATAGCGAGACCTAGTCTCAAAAAAAAAAGAAGAGGAAAAGGAAGAAGAAAACAAATTATTGCATATTATGTTTCATAACCTATCCTTTTAAAAGAATCAGGGTTACACAAAAACACAGAAAAGTCTGTTTTTAATTAATTAATTAATTAATTAATTTGAGACTAGGTCTCTATTTTTGCCCATGGAACAGCAGGCTCATGTTGTCTGGGATACCACGGACTCAAGTAGTCCCCAGTCTCACCTTCCCAGGTAGCTGGGATTACAGACGTGCAATACCAAGCCCAGCTATATTTTTGGAACTAAGTCTCGCTACATTGCCACGAGCAGGACTCGAATCACGATCCCTGGTCCCCACCAGGGCTTCCTAGTCTTTTGCTAGCGCATGCCTGACCTAAATTTTTTTTTTTTAATTTTTAAATTTTATTTATTTTTCATACAGATTTATTCGTAGATGTATTGTTAAGACCCTTCATTTCCCCCTTCCTCCCACTCCCCCTCCAACGTCTCCCACCTCCCTTTCGTTTCAAGGCATTGGTGTTTGGCCCATTGAGCTTTTCTCTTTACTGGGGCAGTGTCTTTTTCCTGGGTGATGACCTGCTCTCCTGGGACTTCCTGGCCTGTGCTGCTTCGATTTGCATGGATGTCTTAGCAGCGAGTATCTGTTCCAATCATGTGTGAACCCTGGTAGGTCAGTTGAGGTTCAGTTGCGTCGCCCTTTGCTCTCCTGTCTCCTCTGTTGCACAGCTTTCTACGATGGAGGTGAGGCTCCTGATCTCCAGACCTGTGCGATCACAGGGATCTGCATCACCTCATTCATGTCGGTTTCTCCTCGGTTCCAGCATTTGTTCCGAGTTGCTGTTTCCAGTCCTTAGGGTTCTGGCGTCTGCGGCTGGGCTCCAAGACCCAGCCCCTAGTGGTAGAGAGGTTATCTGATGGAGGCCAGTTCCATTCGGGGTCAGCCCAGTCCCACTCGTCTCCCTCTGTTTGCAGTCGTTCTGTGGCCACGTCCCATTTCTGTGTCCTCCTTTTCAGGACACGGAGTGTTTTGCTGCTCTTGGACACTTTCTGGGTCAGGGGTTTGCTTCTCTACCCCCAAAGTCTCTGTAGGTGCAGTTCTGAGGTCGGCCATCATTTCAATGGGCTTCAAAGTTTGGGACCTTGTTGTTCCGGTCATTTTCACGTTTGGTCTCACCCGAGTGTCAGATGCATCCAGGGCCTTTATTCTTCAGTAACTGCAGCAGAGTAGGTGTGTATTCTCGTTCTGCTCTGATTTGTCAGAAGTGGGATTAACTGGAGGGACCCCCCTGCCGCCCCCACCTCACCCCCTGCAGGCCCCCGTGCTGGAAGGGGTGCTGGCCCCGTCCCCCAGGTTCTAGGGACAAAGGCGTGGCTTCCCAGCCTGCCTCCCAGTTCCCAGTTGATTCTACATAGTGTTATTTAGAAATTTAAGTTGTAAATTTAAACTATTTAAACTATTCTGCTAATTGGGTCAACTTGATCATTTTTTTGTGATGTCACTTTTAAGTCATCTATAAATATTATTTTCAAATGAACTAAGCGTTTTACAAGCTGACAGTTCTAATGTGAGCTTTCCTTATAAAGAGAGGAAAACCCATGATAGTGTTCAGCTTAAAAAATTACCTTATATACAAACAGGTTCTTGTCTCACATGCATCCAGCCCATCAGGGTTACAGCACCTCCTACAAACCACTGAGTATGTCCTGTGGCATCACTTATGTGGAGGCTGAGTTTGGCTACAGGTGCTGTTCCAAGAAATCATTAATTAGAAATCATTGCTATGTCCCATCACATGAGCTGAGTGTATGGTTCCATTATATTATCAGATGATCAAGCAGATATCCGACCAATAGCCTCATCCTCCCCAAAGCCTAAAAGACATCATGTATTTTTAATTTCACCCACCCATTTTTCCTTTTCCTCCTACTTCCAGTGATTATGCTGTATGATATTTCTATCAACAAAAAAGACCAGGATCTCACTCCTTTTCAGCAGCAGATCTACCACTGGCAACCAGCTCCATGATTTCCGATTCACTGTGACTGTGTTGCTGCTCGCACATGTGGCATCACAGGGATGCTGAGTGTGGCTAGAGGCGTGGCTAGACTACCAATAGCTAGAATGTGTTCCTGTCCCTTCACACGAAATAATAGATTCAAAAAGTTCTATTTATTAGAATACTAAAGGTTGAAGATCTTGGCTCAAGGAACTTTCACTTTTAAAAAATAAATCTTCACAGTATTTCTAAAACATGGATGGGCATGCTTAGATGTTGTTTTCTGTTTCAAAATATTAGGGATGTAGCTCTTAATTGCATCATTTTTTCTACTTGTTTTTCTCCCTCCTTACATTTTTATCCATCTTTTCTAATCACAAATAGTAAATGTTTTATGAGTAAACTACATTTGACTGGTAGCAATATTTCAAAATTTCATCCTTGACACTAAATCTTAATTTTGTCACAGGACAAAATGTAATATAGTCATTATTTTTTCAGCACAGATTTATAAAGATTTGAGAGAGATAGTCTTGATTTAGGAATCAAGATGTGTGTCTTATATAGATAACTGAGCATAACAATAGCAAGGTTTCTAAGGGACAACAAGTTTTCACACAACTTTCTTTTGAAAGGATAGGCAACATCTTTATTTTTGATTGCCTTAAACAAGGCTTCTCAATCTCTTGGGCTGAATAATTATGGGTAGGCTGTTATGAGCACCATAGGAGGTTAATCAGCATTTCTGGCAGTGATCCACTAAATGACAGTAACACCTTCTCAGTTGTAAAAACCAAAAATATTTTCAGACATGACAAAATGTCCCCTGGAGGGAAAAATCATCCCTGGTGAAGAAACACTGTTTTAAAACAAATATATCAGATTTTCAGGTTGAATTTACCTTTATATTTCCCAAAGGAGCTCTGTGGATTCTCATGCAATCATCTACAAAGGTATTCTGACATATCAAATTAGACAAATAAGTAGAGATTCTGTTTTATTGATATAATAGCAGATCTTCCCAATATAAAGAATGTGTTTACTTTTATATTAAATTTAAAAACAGTTACTTCGAAAATGATGTGGCCTGGAGTCGTGCCTTGTCATGTGAAGCTGGGATATTACTTCCATTGTCATTCTACTAATACCACAAATTGTTCTGAGGTCAGAATGTGCTCTTTTTATATGCCAAAAGAGGGGAGAAATACAGCATTGTCTTTAGAGCTGAACATTTTTTCACTTCTCACATATATTCACATAAGCATGTCATGCTAAGCTGACTCTATCTAACAATACAACAAAGAAAAACATCAAACAACTGCACAAAGGATGAACCACATCTGATTATTTTTACTGTCTACTTACACAGATTCCTAGCCCTTTTGTGTTTATGATTATCTTTACCTACAAAGGGTGAAACAATCGCACTTTTTTGTTTGAATAGTAGATAAAGAATGAAATAACTGTTCAATTCAATTGGCTGACCTAGAAAATGTGTCCGATATATTTCCACTGAAGGCTGAATTACATACATCTACAATCAAAGCAACGATCCACGCTTTTTAAAAAGCTCCTTTATAATTAGTCTTTATCTAACAACTCCCTATTTTTCATCTTTACAGACAAATTCATCTGATATCTGAATTTGAGAAAACACAAAAGCAAATATGTTCACACTGGAGAATGTGGACAAAGGTGGGATAGACAATTTGACATTATTTCTGCATATGCTCTGTTAATAAAAACTGGAAAATGGTTAAGAAAATATACTTGCTACTATGATAGACTAGTAAGTGTACTAATTAGCTCATTAGTAAAATGAGACCATGGGGATTTAAAGTTTAATTTTAAGGATCAATTACTTTAGACATCATTTTCCTTATCTTTTAAGTTTCATTGTTGTTATTTTTCCCCAATATAAAACATGAGACATGCTAATTTATTGATGAAAATACTATTTCTCTACCTTTTATTGCATGATAATTTGCATCATGTTGTAATTAAAATTGAGGAAAGGTCAAAGTGGTTTATGAAACATAAGTAACAGTTTAAAAAACATGGGTTTTAAGATGATAGTTTTATATTCTAGAGATGGTTGGAGTAAGATTTAGTAAAAGCATTGTTTTTCTAGGATTATTGATAAAAGATCAGAAACTGTTGAAAATGAGACTTACTTAATGTCTGAAAATCATGACACCTAGAAAGTCTCTATTTTGTAATATTAAAAAAAGGATTACAGTATGCAAATATAAGGGATCTTTAGCATATAGAATTCTAAGTTGCTCTAGATATTATAGTCCTACCACTTAAAAGTGAATTATTTCAGAAAAATATTGCAATCAAGATATAAACTGTAATAGACAATCAATATGCAGAATACCAGAAAAACATCATATAAACTATGCATTTTTCCTTGTTAAAGGCTTATGTGAGTCATGAATTATGCAAAACAACCAAGAGATCCTATTATAAAGGTGATACATCTTTAGGATCCTAAGACATGAAAGACTATTTGAGCTTCCTCTCAAGGTTATTACAGAGTTATCAGAAATCTTCAGAGTCTGAAAGTTTTAAATGGAAATATGATAGTGTGGGTATACTGCAATTATTTGTTGATGAAAGAGAAATTCTACTGAAAAAAAACATTTTGATGAACTCATATAAGAATTATTTATTTAGTAGACTGCCCATTTGTTCAAAAGCACAATTTATAAAGTAATAGCCTTGCTACAGGAGATGTATACTCTAAAGAAATTTCCATTAATATGCACAACCTACCACCCAATAAGAATTCATATTAAGCTTATCTGTCAGAATTCAGTGTATTTTTAGAGGTTTCATTTAATGCTTTAAGTATGAATGTCAAATAATTGGAATTATTAGTAAGAACACTGCTACTCAAGTATGACTTAGAAGACCTTAGCTAATTATGAAAAATCACAAAGAGTAGGTTCTTGTATGGTCTCTTATGGGTAAGATTATGGTTTTAATACAACTGGTGCTTGATCTGTAAACCAATCAAATTCTTGGATCAGAGGAAAATTGGTTGGTCATCCAAGTTGCTTCTTTTACATAACCCTCACCAGCTCAGTAGTTTCAACTTAATAACTAATTACTTTGGCATACTGAGGCTGTTGGATTTTAGTCAATGTATCTACAGAAGTGAAAAAATAGATAATCTAAGTAGCCAGTGAGAAGAATGACAAAATACATTTGAGCACAATTTAAGTAACATAATTTTTACCCCACAGGTTCCTAATATCAATAATCTTCTTCAGGCTGCTGTTAAACTCTCTCAAACTCACACCCTGCAAAATCAATTTAAATGAATGTAAATAGCCATACTATTTAGAAAATAAAGGATCAGAAGGAAAAAAGCTGTAACATAAAACAACACTATTACGAGAAACACTTGGAAACACTTGATTTATTTTAGTCAGATTAGGGGTACTTTTGAAGGGTTTCTCTTTCTCTCACACATACATGTCTGTTTAACCATTAGTGTCCTGTTAGTTACCAAGCTCATTATCATAACCCATGTTTTCACTGGAAAGGATCAAAGGTATCAAGGGTAGACCATTGCACCATTAACCTCCGATAGCCCTGATTTCATTAGCTCAGTCAGCCTAGCTATTAGTTAAGGCAGGATATTTTGGAGCTCTGTCTGTAAACTGGCTATTATAGGGCTAAGAACGTTAGCACAACACATACGTTGTTACAAGGCTGGCTGTTCCTATGCTTTCAGTTCTGCCTTTTTATTTCAGAAGGTTCTGCTCATTCAGGCTGCGGGTTCAGTTTCCTGTAGATCATTGGTCATATTCACTAAAGACAAGCAAAAACAGGGCTATCATGGTATAGTAGAAAGTACAGAGAATCTTCCTGTTCCTGTATAAGTTAGTAATGGCTTCTATAACAAAATGCTACAAGCTTAGCAGCTTAAAGAACAGATGTTTGTTTTCTCCCAATTCTGGAGGTTAGAAGTTCAAGATCAAATGTCAGCATTTATTTTCTCTAAGGTCTTTCCCCCAGTTTGCAGACGGCAGCCTTGCCAGTGTCTCCTACAGCCTTTCCTACATGCACATATATTTGTGACCCATTTCTGTGATGAAATTCCCTCTTCTTACAGGATACAATCAGATCATATGAAGCTACACTTGTAAAATTTTTACATACAGCTTTCAAGATAATTTTTTCTTTAAAAACCCAATCTCTGAATACAATTGCATTCATAGGTATTGAATTTATGGATTCCACATGTGAATTTAGAAGGAGGAGAGACAGTTCAGCTCATAACATTCTTTCTTTGCTTCTGGTAGCTCCTCTAACAACCCTGAGTCACCCCATGTTCTTATCTTTCCCTGAATAATGTCTACATCCCTAGGGACATTTACTACTGCCACTATTGTTGCCCCAGTGTTGACTGGATGACATGGACATTGGATTTATTCAAACGGTCTCTCTCATTTTTGTCAGTCCTTGATTTTGATTGCTACTCTCACTTCTCAGCACAGCCCAGTACAAGATCCAGAATACCCCCAAAATTATTCTAAATAAAATATTCATGATATATTTGAAAAGATTTTGCCATCTGCAAAATGCATACAGATAAAATATATTAGTATTATGAGGTTTGTTGTTCAATAATTACCATTAAAATTTAAAGATAATTTAATCTTTGTTTGCTAAAGAACAAATTGTTAGGAAAGGTCTTATGTTCTTTTTTTTTAATGCATTTCCACATACTAGGACCCAAGAACCCTGTAAAGTAAATTATCACTTTGAGTTTTGAGATAAGAAGAAAAAAGATAAATACATATTATTTCAGCACTTCATACTTCAAAATAGTTCTTAAAATACATTCTGAAAAACATGAATGCTCAATTGCCTTATTTGGCATCTCTAAAGATTAACAAATGAAAGAAAATATAAGATTAATACAAAATATACCTACTGGGGCAAAAACTTATTTCCACAATTACATCATAAATATGCCATAGCAATATTATTAACTGATTCAGTCTAATTAGTGTCAAACACACAGTGCATGTCGTGAATGAATGATTGCATTCCACTATAACCATTAAAGCCAAAATACACATAATGAGACATATTTGTCAAAGAAATTTTTTGATTGTAAGGACTTTTGAAAAGATTTTTATGGGATGCCAACTTAGTTTATTACAGTAAATATTTCCTAAGAATTTATCATGTATATTATATCCAAAGTTCTAGGCAGACACCAGTGAATTAAAAACAAACTTAGCACAGAATTTCCAGTAGAAATTAGATATGTAAAAATAAATTCTAATTACACCTTACAAGTACAATGATAAAAGCTTCAAAGAACACATGGGAATAATAAGGAAGGTATTTATGCTACCTAAAGGATTGGAATTGGTATAGGAATAAGTAACAAAGATAATTCCTAGTTTTATTGATATCTGAGTTAAGTGGTAGAGAGAAAGAAGACTGAATCTACAAGAAAGGGAAGGAGTTGTTTTCTTTTGGCAGAACAATGGTAGAGATGAAATGGTAGAGAGAAAGAAGTCTGAATCTACAAGAAAGGGAAGGAGTTGTCTTCTTTTGGCAGAACAACAGACTTGCAAAGTTGCAGTTGTAGATCTGGGAACCAAAAATAACTCAACAAAGATGCAGTGGAAACTATGAGACAGGACTAGGAAAAGTTAACATCCTTTTCCAGTGAGAGAAAATATCCAGGTCATGGAAACCCTTGTCTGTAAAAATTAAGAGAGGTGGTGAAAGTTATCCAAATTATTAATATCGGGTTTTGCACAAATAGAAATATTCTGTGTAGAGAATATTTCTCATAAAATGTGAAACATTTTACTTTAATTTTAATAAATTATTCACTGTGAACCCCCTTCAATATTTAAATAATATGAAATTAATAAAACATTATGAGTGATACTTGAACCTCAAAAACATGAATCAATAAAACTTTCTGTGCTGTTCAAAAGTGAATTTTCACTAGTGTCATACATTTACATTTTAAATTTTGTAAAGTGTGTCCTTAAAACACAAAAACAAATCTGGTCAAAAATGCAATGGGTATAGCATCTAGACTGTCATATTATTTGAAAACTAAAACTGGGAAAGTGAGGTTACAAACAGTTTGGTAAGATCGAAAACTCTAATACACTCTAAGTGAAACAGATATTACACAGTATACTGCAATTGTGTACTAATTGATTCTTCCTCATTCATCTACTACTATACATTTCTCTCCAAAAGATGATTTTCTACAATCTACAGCCAATAGGCTCTTTTCATATATTGGTTTTATCTTTCACTATGATCAGTTGAAAGTCTTTTAGTGAATTAGTGCAAAATTTAAGATTAAAAATTACATTTTATATATAACCTGCACATTCTGTTTTCTGTAACAAACTCTAGTCTTACATTTTGTCCCCCAGGAATGCCATGCTCTCTCAGAAACAGCCCTTTTGGCCTAATTTTTATTCCTTCCTTCATGAAACCATTATATAAGACAATCTCTCTGCCTGATGTTTTTCCTAAACTCTATTTCTTTTTCATGAAAACCAATTGGGTTTAGCTGTGATTCCCAACTAAATGATATTTAACCTAGAGAAAACTAATTAGATTCTACTGATTTAGCTATCTTTAGGTTATATCTCACATTTTTTATTTACTTACACTCATTTATTTACACTTCTAGAATACTTACTTACACTTCTAGAATTTACCATAGTTGTAATTTCGTACTTGCTAATGTAATTTGGATTATGTCTAATTCCCTTTCTATACACTATGAAATAGAAATATCATAAAGAAAAGGACCAATATCCTGTGAGTTATTCATTGCAACTCTAAGACAATATACAATGGTAACAGCTATAACAAAATCTTTCAGTTGGGCAAAGAATAAAATTTCTTATATTTTAAAAGAGTTGCTATTCCCATTGAAATTTTAAAGTTGATAATGATAAGTGGTTCCCCTTCTGATATCTTTAATACAAAGTGAATGAAGGTGGATATTGAGGGGAAATTTTTGGACCAGAGTCCTGAGTCCATATTAAACAAAGATAACTAGGTGTATGATAATGGAGTAATTTCTCTAATCACACATTTAGTCAGAAAGGTTTCAAATAAATCATTCCAAGAACTTATTTCTTATGTACTTTGTGTAGTTGGATGGGCAAGATAATAAGATTCTGACTCACACTTGAGTAAAAGTAGTGACTAATGTCATCAGGAAGAGAAAAAATTGAAACTAACTATGCACTGAGAGTGAATCAAACATGATTCCTGAAATAAGAGATAGCAATCACCATAAGGAAGTCTAAAAAGATACAGTGTGCCATGTTGACATAATCCCAAGAGTGCTAGGCTGTGGTCCATTCCACAGGGAAGATATGCAAAATTATATTTATATACTGAAATATATAAATCTAGAGTCACTGATAAAGAAAAAGAGTCCATGTCCATGCTAGTCCAAGATCTAGCAGAGAATTTATGAAAGTGTCTGCTAACAAAATAAACATATATGTTTACTACTAAGGTGATAAAGTCATCGTAATTAATATCAATGAATGAATTATTTCTGATATTTTCCCTCCTATATCTCCAACTACTTTGATAAAATAGCAGCAAGAGATTGGAAAATTAGTGTTGACAACTAAAAGTAAAAAAGCAACAGCTCTACTTTAAAACAACTGGCGACTCATTATAACTTACACTAGTTAGGATAAAAGAACAAATCTTACTGTTTAATGATTGGTGTAAAGCTAATTATTGTAATTTATGCTTTTAATTACTTGACTGCAATGTATTTTCAATGTTAAGTTATACTTGGAGTTTCTATTGTTAGGTGTAACAACTAAGCAAGACCTTTAGAAAACAAGTAAGACTATAACCACTTGCTGATGACATAATATAGACACACACAAAAAACAAAAATCCTAAAGACTCTAATGGAAAACAATAAATCGCAGTAAAGTGATGGGTTACACAATCAATTTATAAAAAATCAATTGCATTTCTTATGCAAACAATGAACTAGAAAAGAATCAATAAATCCATTTACATATGTAAAATGAGATGTCACACTCCCAGAGTTTAAATTATATTACAAAGTTATAGTCACTAAACCAGTATTTTATTAAAATAAATTTAGAAATCTACCAACGAAATAGAATTGAGAGCCCAGAAAGAAACCCACACTGCTATGGACAGTTAATCTATGCAAAAAGTGTTAAGATTTTAACATGTATAAAGAAATGTATTTTAAATAAATTGTCTCAGGAAAACTTACAAAAGAATGAAATTACTTTCTCATACCAAAAAAATAACTCAAAGTGGATAAAAGACTTGGAAATAATACTGAAGCCATAAGATACATGAAAGGAAACAAGAAAAGCACTCCATGATATCAGCTTCTGTTATTTGTTGTCTTTATGGATCTGTCTCCAACAAGAAAAATAAAAGAAAATGTAAACAAGTGGGAGTACATCCACTTGAGAGGCTTCTAAGTAGTGAAACAAACTATCACTAAATTTAAAAGATATCCTAATAAATAGAAGAAAATATCTGCACACCATGCATGTGACTTATGGTTAAATACAAAAGATCACATATGAGTCAACAAAAAGAAAACAAATGATGCAAACATTTAGGGCAGAGAAAAATTACACTTTTCTCCAAAGAAACATATAGATGGACAACAGGTATATGAAAAACGTCCATTATTAGTGATTCTCAGAGAAATGCAAATCAAAGTTGAAATGATATAACATTCACACCTATGAGAATGACCTACATATAACTGGCAGAAAGAGTGCTAATTTGTACTTCCAAAATTTCAACAGTACTGTAAATCAACATTGCCAACATTACATAAAAAGAAAAAAAAAAGTGCTGACTTGTTTGGAGATAAAGGATTCCTGTAAATTATTGGTTGGAAGAAGACCAGCCCAGTCTCTATAGAAATAAACAATATGGAAGTTTGTCAAAATATTATTTTGCAAGAAATGCAAAAATATTAAAAGAAAGGTATATATGCACTATTTTGCTCATTTTCAACACTATTTATAATAATTTATTTAGTTAACTATTTCTGGAAATGACTTACTCCCCCAAATAAATGACTGTGTTAAGAAATGTGACAATATATATGCAGCAGAATGCCACTAATCTATAAAACAAAGTAAACTCTTTTTTGACTGCTTGGTTGGAAGTGGAAAGGATAATACAAAATGAAATAAATCAGAAAAATAACAAATCCCAGATGATGTCATTTATGCATGATATGCAGAGAATAAAACAAAAGGTCAGATAAAACTAAACCAATTATAAAAAACATGGAAATATGACTGTATAACTGAGGCTATAAAAGCTAGAGTATAAATGAAGAGAGCAAAGTTGGGAGAAAAACACAATACACAATATACTATAACTGAGAACTATGGGTGACTGTAGTGGTAGTGACTGTGAGAGGTAATAAACACCCAAAGGTACTATACACTCTAAATCATACAGAGTGTTTTAACTCAGTGCTATCACAATAAAATACATAAATAAAATAATAAATAAGTAATAGAGCTTGGTTTTCTGTGTGATAATCTTAAAATCAGAATTATACCAGGATATTAAAACATTTCAAAATTAAGTTAAATTTGAAAATGAAAAGAAATAACTTTTTCTGGCTAAGCAGTTCCTATTTCATAATTTTATATAATGGATTTTGTAAGCTTTTGTTTGGTTTTATAAGTTTCGTTAGTGTGGGCAGTTGTAGTTCATAACAAACTTACAAACATCTTTGAGTGCATGACCAATTTAATCTCGAACACATGGAATCAACTCCCAAAGAAGGGTAAGGTTAAATGTTTAATTGGTTGTATAGGACATCATTTTGCATGTATGTAGGAAATGAAATCAACTTCATTGCTTGTATTTGTGTTAGATAAAAAGGAAAATTTGACCCCATTCTTACTGGTTCCAGTCATATATTTTCATACAGTTTCATTCTAGGGGCATTCTTAGCACATTTTAATTAATCACCTGTAAGACTGATATAAAATATTAACTATAAGAACAGATATAAACTATTAAATAGTTTTATAATGAGTGAATATTATTAAAAAATCCTGTCAGAAATAAATCTAATAAAATTAAACTTTGGGAAATGCAAAATAGTCACTATCTTGGCAAAATAACTTAAGAACAGATTTTCAGTGGGTGGGAACAACCTGGAATATTATATTACTAGAAGATACCTAATCATTATACAGTGAATTAGACATTATCATAAAGTGAAAATAAAATAAAATAAAATCTTAAGCATTCATGTTTTGAATTTTCTATATATATTTATTTTGAAGCATGTAAAATTCGACATTCAATTGCCTGAACTTGTGTACAACTAACATGTTATAAATGTACTATAAATATTTACAGTTCACGTGGTTATTGACCCGAAGTAAGGTGTCTATTCAAACTCAGAAAAATGTGACACAAGAATTTAGATTGTGGTTTAACACAAGTTAAAATATTTTTGTTTGTTTTCTATTATCAGAAAACTGTATTTTTTTAGGTCATAAAATTAAAGACATTAATTGCTTTTAAATATTTACAATATTTCAGAACCTTTATACTGAGACATTTAACATGAAGTAAAAATAATTTTGTGATTAATATATGCCATAAATAGGTATAAGTCAGAGTGTTATTCTGACTGTTTATTAATTACAGAGTGATGTTCCTACCAAAATTCAGGATTTCAATGAATTAAAATTTTCACAAGTTTGAAAACAGAAAATTAAATGGAAATGCATCAGGAGGATTTTTAATACATGCAGTTGACACTAGGTAAAGTAGGAAAAATCGAACATAATAATACATTATATAAAAAGTCAAAATGGCAGAAAAACACTTGTGAGTCAGAGTTGACATAAAAAATCCTTTTTTATTGAAAATATATTTTCTTCAAAAATCACTTTATATATTGGAAGAAAATATTCTCATCTATAAAGTAAAACTTATAATCATCTATAAGTTATAAATATTCTCACCTATAAATTATATAATATACTTTATGTTCTCATCAGAATTTTTTGAGTTCACATAATTCTTTAGACATTGAGTAGACTGTAAATATAAGATGAATGCCATCTAACAAATGGTCATATTTAGGCATCATCCGAGCTTATATTCCTGTAACAAAATCTGCTGTCAGTGACTAAAATTAGCAAATATGAGTACTCATTGTATTTGGGTAGGTCTTGGGTTTCCTTCAGTTTGTTATACAACTTCCCAATACCCATAATATAGCAGCAATATATCATCAATTCAATCTCTTTGCCAGTTAAAATAATGCTACTGAACATTCTTTAGATGAGATACTGATTAATGAAAATAATACTGTAATTAAAGCACCCTACTGTTAGTTTAGTCAAATCATTCAGAAGAGTCCAGTTTTTACCACCACAACATTCATTTTAAGTGAGTGTGAAAAAAAAATGTTTAGAGAAGAATCACATATCCAGTTATATTCTTTGTCTATTAATACATATGCTTTATATATCTTATTTAAAAAGAAATACTTTCTTGGCAGAAAAGATAAAACTTGCGCGATTCATTATTGCTGGAGTAGCCAGCCTCCAGAATTTCCCAGTGATTGTGCTCTTGCTTTGTACGGACCTTGGAGTCACTTCCAAAGTGGAGTCAGTGATTGTTGTGACCAATATGATTTGTGATACTAATAGAACGTGGTGTAAAGCTAAGATGTAAAAGATGTGTTGACTTCTGTGTTATTCTTTTGGTTTATACTTATCAGTATAAACCAAATGATATATGACCTATCATTTGGTTTATACTGAAGCATGATATGTTTATTAATTATCTTTAACTTCTGAAGGTAAGTCTTATGTGAAAAAGTGAGTAGTCCTAAAAATATCCTAATCAATTTTCCAGCCCTCGGATTGAGTCTATTATGAGACTAGTATCTTCTGCCACAGTTAAGTCTTTAGATAACTGCAGGCAGAGTTATGTAACCAGCAACCGGCAAGAGATTTGAAGTCAGAACCATTAAGTTAACCTAAGCTGGCCAGGATTCCATCCATCAAAACTGCATGGAATAATTAATTATTCTTATTAAAAGCAATTGAATTTTGTATAGTCCATTATGTAGCTAGATAACTACTAAAACAATCATATTGGAAGTTTAGTACAGAAAATTTTGCAGCTTGCATGAGTGTATTTTATTCTTCATGATTCAATTTCTGCTTTCTCTAGATTTTAACAAAAATATTTCATTTGTATAAATTTTAAAAAATCACTCCAAAATGAGTGATTATTTTCAAGAGTAATAATTAGTAGGTGTCAATAATAATAAATTTCTTCCAAATTTCTGATATCGATTCCCTCAGAGATATTTTTGAGTCCATCATGTTCAGAAGGAAAAAAACAATACAATCCCCCTAAGTAGATTATATTTAGTGGAGAAATGAAAATAAGTAACAGAGACATTTGGGCTATGGTAACTGTGAAGAACAACAACAAATCCTCTGTCAGAAGGAGAGAGCACTGGTGAGACATGAACTGAAATATGTTTTAACAGAGTCTGAAGGTTCACCATCAATAAACACAGTCAGAGAACTTTCACTATTGCACGACTGCCAATGGATGCTGAGACATTGAACAACTGCCCTTAAAAATTCAGCATGGTACCTGCTTTTCCATATCAACATTTCAAGTTGAAAATATGGGGCCAGCACAGTTTATTTGTTAGATATAAAACCAAGAGACAATCATCTATTTATAGACATATCATCATGATATGTTCAAAACCATGAAATCTGTGGTTTTATCCTACTTCCAAACTAACAAGGTAGTTTGCCACAAAAATCAGATAATATGCTATCAGCTGTGTCCACCCTGTTGAGTATTGTGATTATAGTTGCTACATTGAGAACCTACCTATATCATGTAATAAAACACATACTATCTTTGGCCAGAGTCAAAGAACACTTGTCATCCTTATGTTGGTTTCTTGAACATCATTTTCACAGGGCTACACATGAAAGCCAGAAGTCATCTATACACCCATCTGGGTGCATCATAACAGAGAAAAGTAAAAATTGGGACATTCCTTCTTATGCAGGATTGTTTATGACCCACCTATCCTGTTTGGAGTAAGAGAGACAGAGATATTACCTTTACCGTGGAATGCAAACAAGTATCTCTGTGGGGAAAAAAAGGGAAGCTGTTTTTATATTCATTAATATGTAGGATATAAACAAATTCCTTCAAAAAGAGGCCAGGACTTAAATATCCTAATGTCTGCATAATCAAAAATTGTACATGCTTTTTCCTTGCTCTAAGGACTTCAACTACAGAATTGGAGAGATATTTCATAACACAAGAAAAATATAAGAAATTGTCAGTCTTGATAGTTTCAGACTCTTCTTTCAGAGAGAGAATATTTTGCAAACAAAAATCAAATTACATACTGGACATAAAAATGAACACCAAATGACTGCTAAAATTTACCTCAACCCTGGCTGTTTCATTAGCACCATTGAAGAGAAATGTGATTTTATATAATGTCTTCATTTTTCCATCTTTAGTTGATTTCAATTTCAATCTGCTAAAAATATAGTAATGGTAGTGTCAGGAAGCTTGTATCGACCCCACCCCAAAAATAAACAAAATGGCAACAGCAACAATGGAATGTTACATGATTTAAATATAAGAAAGTGTATTTTCCCTTGGTTCTATCTTGCAAATAGGAGAACTTTTTTTCAGGAGGCATCCAATAGAATTTGCTTCTGATTTTATTGACTAGAATGGGGTCACCTGCCTTTTTCTGAAACTGCCACTAGAATAAAGAATATGGAGTGATCAGAACTGGCTTTAATTAATCAGTTAAGTGTATATGGAAATGACCAGCAGAGGGTGCAGTGGGAATGGTAACTGACCTGGATTTAAAGGATCAAGAAACTAATTCTGCAACAACAGACTGAGAGATTGAGTGAATGGACTATTGAAGGGAGTAAAATAAAATGTTCCAGGCAGAAAACACATCACAGCAGAAAGGTGGGGGCAGATACAAAATTTTAATGGAACATCTGTGGGTTCTACTGTAATGGGACATTGATTTCAAGAAATAAGAACAAAAAATCAAAGAAGATAGATTAAAAGTCAAATATAAGACTGTTTAAATTGTCTTAAGAAACATGTTTATGTAGCATATAATGTGTAATAATTTCAGCACAATTGACTATGACTGCATGTAGTATATATTATACACTAATATTTAAAATTTTGTATTTTCAAAAAACATTGTTTTTTACTTCTTGAATAATCTTAAAAGAAAAAAAAAACTTTTATTACTGCATGCTATCTTGCAAGACACTAAAATTCAAAGTGATACCAATGTTTGTAAGCAATAAAGAACTGACCAATATTAATCATGACATACGAAGAATGCTAGAAATACTGATTTAGTAACTCTTCAATACCTTTAACCTGATGTTTACATCATCTCAATTTCATGTTCCGTTTTTTAAATCTAAATCTAATGGTTTTCCATTTGTTTAAAAATTACATAATTTTTGAGAGTACAATTTCACACTAACATGTACATATGCTTTACTCACCCTTCACTAAAGTTCCAGTGCAAATATCATAATAGTCCTCCCCTTCTGCTCATCACTATACTTTTCACAGAGCCTAAGATTTATTTTTGTATGTTTACCAGTTTATTTTAGTTTATATTCTGTAAATGAGTGAAACTATGCAGTAACTCTCACTTTCACCTCAATTTCCAACCATTCTGTTCCCAAAGGCATGATTCCATCTTTTTGCAAAGCTGAGTAGTATTCCATTGAGTATATATTCTACAATCTTTTTATTCAATTATCTGCCCTTGGGTATTTAAGTTCATTACAAATAGTGATGCTCTGAACACAGGAGCACTCCTGTGCATATCATATTTTATTAGTGTTTTCATATCCCTTGGGTCAAAACCTGGAAACAGTACTGCTTTATAATATGGCATCATCTTCAACTCTTTAAGAAATCTCCATATCTGTTGGTCACCAGATGTAAGTAGGAGAGATGAACTGATGAAAAGAGATGGCCCAGCCACAGCCGGGGGTCAAATGCAAGTATGAATCATGAGACAACTTTATTAACAAAAGGAAGAGGTATTTATAGGGCCACAGGGCGAGGGTCTGGTGAATTCCAAAGAAGACAAGCAATCCTGAGAGACAATTAACATTCTGAAGCAAAGAGTAAACGAGGGAGCGGTTGTTAGGGGTGGTCAGAGGTTTTCCATTATCTCGTCTGGAATGACCCTTCTGGTATGGAAATGGCACACAGCACATACCTTTTTCCATAGAGTGTCAGTTTATATCCACCATCAGTGGATGAGTGTTCCTTTATCTCCACATCCTAGCCAACATTTGCAGTTTCCAAACTTTTTGAAACAAATCAGAAGGTATTATGGTTCTGATTTGCATTTCTCTTATAAGTGATGTTGAACATTTTTGCATATACCTGTGGACTACCTGTATGTCATCTTTGGGAAAGAACCTATTAAGTAAGGTCTTGCCCACTTTTTGCATGGGTTGCTTTTTGTTGTTGTTGATTTGTATGAATCCTTTATATATTTGAAATTTAACTGCTTGTTAGACACGTTTTGTCAAATACAAATACATTCTTCTAATCTAAAGATTGTCTTTGTGCTCTTGAGTTAGTTTCTTTCATTGTAAAAAAGCTTTTTAGTTTAATGTAGATGTAGGCCATTTGTCAATTTTTGCTCGTTACCTTTGCAGTTGGAGTTGAATTCCCAAAAACATCTTTGGATGCTGAGTAATGTACAAAATGCATTCTTTATGTATTTTATGATTTCAGGTTTTATATCCAAGTCTTTAATATGTTTTAATTAATTTTTATGTATGAAGTTAATAAGATCATATGAGCATCAATAGCATATGATGAAGGAATATATAGAGAGGCATATACAGAATCATACAGACATATACAATATACAGGCATTTACAATATACAGGCATATTATATGCAGGCATATACAATATCATATGATGAAAGAATATATGGAGAGGCATATACAGAAGGAATATATGGAGAGGCTTTTACAGAATTATCAAAAATTCTAAACTATGTTATAGACATATATTTTTTGGAATTAGGCAATCATTAAATAATTACAGGAACTATAAAAAAATAAAAACATACCTAGGGTTTGAAAGAAAAGCTGATTTGCTTTCACACTGTGATTCTCATTTTCTATGTGGTTGAGATATCACAAAAATGGGGATTGTGGACTTTGAGAAAAAAGAAATTTTTCTTTCCAAAAGAAAATTGTTTCTATAAATTTATGAGAAAATTTTTATCAAATGATTATATTAGTCTCAAGGAGGGGGAGAATAATTAATTTCTTTGGTTTAAAGAAGTAAATAAATGCACTATCCTTGTGTTTAGCCTATCCTGTTCACTTTAATATTATAAAGATAAGTTTTCATGACAGCAGATAGCTTAAGTCAGCAAAAAATTTATGATACTGAGCAGGATCATTCAGAATCCAAGTGTAGAGAAGTGAGAAGGTAAAATACACAGCAGACATAGGAACTGAAAATAAGTCACTGTCAGAATGTCACCACCTCTCTGTTTCATTTGGCATTGGTAATGGCTGCTGGGAAGGCTGGAGGGAGAAAGAGCAGAGATAAATTCCCAGGAAATCATTGTATGGCATTATAATAAAATCAGTTACAACTAAAAAGTATTGAGAACATATCACTAACATATTTCATGAAAACTGAAGTATTTTTTCCCCACTTAAAACAAGCACCCTACAACAATAATGACAACTACATTATTATGCATATGTTTGGAAAGTGGAAATAAGTAGTTCTGCTTCCTTATTTGTGGCTTTTATTCTTTTGATAACTCCATAATACTGTTGTTATTGCCACAATATTCTCTCTAATTATACAAAGTTTCTGAAGTAGTGTGTAGAAAGGCATAACTAGATTAGGAAGTGTGGAATATATTGAAGATTGAAAGGGGAAGTAATCAATTCTATCTGTATCTAAATCTTACTGGTAATTTCTCACAGAATGATGTTGAAATAACAAGTATTTATAGAATCTCGGTTTCTTGTGTTCTAGAAAGTAGTTTATATAGTTTGATCAGCTATGCCCATCTTCTTTTAATATATGCAAGGAGGGAGTCCATTCCAAAGGCGCATAAATGAATGACTAAAAAGATATCATGTAAATGTTCAAACCCTTGTACATTTTATTATCTCCAAATCCCCTCCCTTGAAAAGTTGCATTCAATTACCCATTCTTTTATTCTTAGCACATATGTTCTCAATTTGCACTGTTATCAATTTGCATTTGTTTGAGATTGCTGTTGGTAAGACATTTCTTAATGTTGTGTGAATGTACATTTATTTTTCTATCTCCACAACTGGATTGAAGTTTTGTGCAGGACAAGCAATTAATTGACTCCCCTACCCTTAAGCTAGGACAAGCGCTCAATAAGTTTATTGAAAATAAAAACTACTTCAAAATCAGTTTGCTAAACACACACACACCATCTAGGAAAAGATTGAATGGTTGAATGACACAAATAGTTTTCCTACTGTGAATTAAATTATATGATGAGTGAGCAAAAGTGTGAAGTAAATAAAAATTGAGAAATCAGAAGCAATGTTTATGATTACAGAAATTTGATCATTAAATAAAAGGTAAGATAAATCAATAGAATAAAAACTATATACAAATGGATAGAGGTAACTAGCATGTAATTTGCGATGAAGATTAGGATGACCAAATGGATGGAGGCCTAGATACACAGACAGATATAATCTGTAACCTATAAAATATGAAAAACATACTGCATCAAACTAATTGAAAAAAAGTTAAAAGTGTAAAACATGTTGATTTCTCAAACTGGCATAGAATCTAAGATAATAATGCTACACATCAGTCTGTTTGTAGAGGATTCACAGGCATCTATATTTGAGGAAAGGGTATGTGGCATACTCAAAACTTTACAAGAGTTTTTACCATGTGAATAATATCTTGACTTTCACTTTCAATTTTTGATCCCTAATTCTACCTGCAAGAATTTACCCCAAGAATATATTGAATGTCTTTAATAATATGACCATAGATAATTTTAAAAGGGTATATTTTCAGAAAACTAATGATAAACATAAAAATTAGAATATTTGTCTACAAATTTCTGACTTTACCTATACAAAAATATTGCTTATGAGGCTCTGATCTAAAAATGAAGTCTATGCATTGTCCAAAAAGGATTTTTTTTCATTTTTAAATAGCTTTCAAATACTTCACTATATATATATATTTATTTATTTATCTCACTTCACTATACTCATATATTTATATATTCATATAATTTATACATTTTTCAACAACTAGAAACTTGTTAATCTTCACCTAAGACATTGCTTATGTGCAATAATCATATAAAGACAATCTAAACAAGGTGCACACAAATAGTTTCCTAAATAAATTTAGAAAGTATAAAACCATATCATCTGAGGCTACCTCTGCCATTTTTTTAATCAAGAAACTGTTTTGAGATAATTATTTTAAACTCAACCAATTTCAGATATTAGATAATCCCAAATGCAGATATATTTTTTCAGATGAGAAAATGACTAATGATAATGTTTACAGTAACTGAATTCCAAATTATATGATTCCATATAATTTAATATATCTCTAGAAGTCAGTCACTGATATAAAACTGGCACTTTGCAGGATTTTACCATGATGACAAAAAAGCAATTTTTTCTAGATGATAAGTAATCAATTAGCAAGTGCCCTATGAATATGAAAGTAGCATAAACAGGTCCTCTTTGGGTAAATTGCCTTTACTGGATTAGAAAAAATGGTGCTAATTTCACTTGTGTTTATTGTTGCTTTTCTTGGTCTAACATAGTTTCAAAATGTTATTGCAACATAAACATCTGTTTGCTTTGCTTGTGGTTATAATATCAATAGAAAGAAGCTAGACAGGGATTTGCAATTTGTTGGTTCTATTTTTTTAAATGCACAGATAAAATAATAATAAAAATCGTAATCATGCTTTAAGTAGCACCACATATAACCCCTTAGAAATGTAAAGTGCCTCATACCCAGAAGAAGGAGTGTGACCAATTCAAATAGTGACTAGAGGGTATATTGAAGAATACCTCCAGAAGATTATTGGAGCATACATTTTAGCAAAAATTATTATAGCAGATCATAATATTTGGCATACATATTCAGAAAAAGAGTGAATTTTAAATCCAACCAAAAAGCCTGATTTGCTTCAATGCAGTGATTTCCATACCAACCCTCCAACTCTATGATTTTTCATATATATGTTTGAGTAAATCTGTAGTTAAAGCAGTTTATTATCATTGTTTTCCTTTGGGGGAAAAACTGTTCAAGACTTAAATACACCTGAAATCTCTCTTGAAGGCAAACAGTAGCAACTGCAAAGTTGTAACTTACTCTCTGGAGATAATAGCAATGCTGCCCTACCAGTTGTAGATTCCTACAATGGCTCCTACCAAGACAGCTTGAAGGGCCAACACCATAGACCAAGGTGAACTGAAGCATACCGCATGTTTAAGCTCATTTTGAGAGCAACCTTAGCAGTTTAAAAAAGGCCACTGGAAATCCAGCTATATGACATACTGGGAAAATTAAAACAATGAAATAATAAAGAGGATCAGTAGCTGGCAAAAACTGGATTTCCAGCTGATAACAGAACTAAAGCATACAGCGAGGGATGGGTTGGGAGGAATGGTGAAATCAGGGGAAGGTTGAACACAAGTGTTCTGGATGATGGTTCAAGGGTGCCACAGTAGTGGGAGAACTTCAAGGTATACTCTATAAGAAAAACAATGTGGAATTAATGAAAGATATATTTTAAAAAGGCCACAAGTTCATCTTTTTGACATGCTGGAAAAATTAAAATTATGAAATAGTAAGAGGATCCATGGCTGTCAAAAATTGGGGTGGATTAATTTTTGGGAAATGGATGAATTGGCAGAGAGCATAGATGATTTGTAGGGAGAGTAGTGAAATTATCCCATGTGATACTTTAATGGTGGCTACATGTTATAGTACCCTTGAAAGTAGCCATAGAATATGCAACATGAGTGAACAATAAACATGTGCTATGTGTTTTAATTAGTAATCTAGCAAGACTTGTTCATCAACTGTAATAAATTTCCCATAAAAATGGAAGAGTGAAGACAACATGCTAGTTTATCCTTTCTGCCACCAATCCCACTTGTGTCTCGCTTAAACTCTTTGTGTTGACAGCGCTTTCTCATAATGCTGGAAGTATAATTCCTGATGAAAACAAATACAGAAGAAAAATAATGGAACTATCTATAGAATCCCTTGGCCCTGAGGCTACAATAACAACTAATGTATTCTTCCTCTACCATTTTATGAGATTGTTATCACATGGGATAACCCAGACCTTTATTTTCAAGGGCTGAAACCCTGGTTTCCATATCTTTGTCAAATTAATTTTTCTTAATGACTAGTTCACAATAAAGATATGTCATGAAGTGATCCAAACAATCATGGTGCCAATCAGGTCCTGCTATCCCAGTAAACTTCCCTCTCTTGGTGAAAACCAGAATCAACTACACTTATAAAATGGTATCTCCTTTAGGCACTTGGTTTACGCTCAGGTGCAAGCGATTAATATGAAAAGGTCAATAACCAAACAGCACCGTTGAAATAAGACCTAGTAAAACCCCAGTTCTGGAGCCCAGTGAAATGGACAATGCCTAATAGATCCGAAGGGCACAAGAGGGAAGTAAATGCACCAATGCGTTGAACACCTCTGCTTCCCTATAATATGCTTACATACTTGCAAACATACAATCCCAACCATCGGTCAAAACAACTCCTAATTTCAATTCCACTTCACAAGCACACAGTGCTTGTGGCTGAAGAAGGGAATGAGTCTTTGTTTGACAAAATAATCCAAATTGCCAAAGAATCTTCTGGGATTGTTAGATGATTTGGTTAATGTTGTTTCTATCACCTAGGGCAGGTTCTATCCCTAAGCACATACCATACAAGCATGTGCAAATAAGAGCATATAAATAAACCAGTGGTCACTTGCAATTTCAAGTCATTTCTCCAGTAACATATCCTCTTGGTATTAAAGTGGATAGTATGTCTACTGCTGTAACACCTTCTGCAAAACATTAGAAAGAATTAAGCAGTCAAAAACTTGGTTAAATGAAAAGATGAAACTTTATTTGCATTTGATATGAACAGTGCACACAGTAGAAGTCTTCCCAGAATGCTAAATACTGAAACTGATTTTTCTTAAGTAAAATTTCTTAAATTGAAAGTAATTCCTCAAATTCACTTAAGCCCCCCCCCCAAAAAAAAAGGCAATGTAAGTTTATTTTTTAAAAAAAATGTTGAGGTAGAGGATTCTAATGAAAAAGGTGAATATACCATTTTTTTTAAAAAAGGTAAAAGCAATCATTTATGTGAGTATGCTTGTGAGGCATCTCTACTGGAGGGCTACATAGTTATTACTTCCATTGAGACAATCTATCAAAAGGGCCATGTAGATTTTAAAACAGCATTTCAGTTTTATCTTTGGAATGCAAAGCTAACAGGCTTAACATAAAAAGAAAGGAAATCAAGATATTGTTTCAAATTGTGAATCTTTCCTGTGATAACTACTTTTAAGCTGTAAAGGATTTCTTTTCAATATTAATGTATATGTATAGAGTGTTTTTCTCGTTTTAATCCTTTCTACAAAGCCTGCTATCCCCCCCCCCCCGCCCCAGGCAGTTATGTCTCATATCTATAAATCAAGTTGCTCTCTCTGAGACAGCAGTCATAAATGACTTTCTCATGTACAACCATCCATAGATGGTTGCTGTGTGTGACACAGGCAATGAGAGTATAGAAAACCTGAATGGACAGATCTCATTTTTCTCTAGGTGAGAAATTAAACTAGAACAGCTAAAGCAATCTGCACCCAAAGTTTTTTGATTATCAAGTATTTGTCCCCACATTCTCCAATCCTCCAGTTGAAAGTCACAATCCAGAAGGATAATGAGTACACACAACACAGAAGAAATGCAGCCCACATAAGGTTGGTGGTGGGTTTTGCAGCCAGAAGAAGCCGCTCTTGAGCAGCTTGAATGGAAACCATCTTCTGGGAGCAACACAACAGATGGACACATTCATTTTCAAGAAATTTTCGAGGAAATGTCTGGATTTGCTCAGATTTTAGCAAGTTATACTTTCATTGCACCTTGTTACATTTTAGCCTATCGCATTTGCCATGGTCGATCTTCAGATATTTAAAGAGTTTTCCATTGATATATTAGATAATTGTTAAGTATTGGTATCCCTGAATCAAATACTGTTGTTCTTCTATATTTTTAACTAAAACAAATATGCAAGTTGATGACCTTTGCTTTTCTTTCATATTAAGCTATAAATATGAAATACAGGAAAGTGACTTAACTAAACTATAGCCGATTTAGCCACGGCATGTAAGAGTTATTTTCTTCAAAGTCAGCATCACACAAAGGAAATTTGTGTTTTCTCTCAGTCATACAAATATTACTAGACATTATGTCATACCCACACTCCAACATTGTGATGACAATGGATATTCTTTGTTCCATTTAAAATGTGTGGGAAAACTGTCTGGAAATAGAATGAAGACTTGTGATATCATTCTGTGTAAAATAAAATCATGTAAACTAACTTCAAAAATTAATCAATTAGGTAAATTACTATGTATCAAATAATGACCTAAAATTAATAACCCAAGACTTTTAACAAAGTAGAAGAAAAATGTACAGCGTATTGGAGAGTTTATAACTTGGACTATTATTATGTCATATATACTATTATGATCAGTACATATGATATATACATATATAGTGTACACACATTTCAAACTCATGTGTCAAATATGTGCATCTATAGTTGGACAGGTATATATGAAATGTTTGTCTTATTTTTTGTAGTATTATAAGTAACATAAAACTAATCTGGAACTAGGGGTTCATATCACAAATCCAAATGCTTTTCTGTTATGATTGAATTATATCTCCTCAAAATACGCTTAATTCCTCACCCCTCCCTTGTATTTCCAATGGTAACTGGTGAATTTATTTGGAAACACAGCCATTAATATATAATTATCTAAGATATGGGTATCAATGTCATTTCAATCCAACATGCATGACATGATTAGCAGAAGAAATGTGGATACAGGGACAAATGGACAGAGCAGGAAGACAAAGTGAAATCGCACAGAGGGAGGATGGTCACATGACCGCAGCAATGCAGCTAGGTGCCAATAATTAACAGCCAATCCAGGTAAACAGCAGAAATCAGAATAGACAAGAAAACATTTTGTCTCCTGGAATCATTATGGAGACCATATTTCTGCCGACCTTTGATTTCAGACTTCCAGTCTTCAAATCTATGAAAGAAAAACTTCTGCTGCTTTAAGTCATCAGGTATTTGGTATTTTGGAATAGGAGCTTTAGAAAAATGATATAGCTTCTTAGGTATTAAAAAAATTAACTGTACTGGTTAATGAAAATGCTAATATGTATCAAACTTAGCCTATGAAACTGGTTTGCATCCTAAAACACAGATGCATTTTAATCAAATTTGTGAAAAACACAAATATGAAATTACTATTTGATAATATAGATGTCCATGTTAAGATTTAGAATTATCTCAGGACCCTGGAGACATGGGTGAAACTAACATCTATCTATCACCCTATTGAGGAAAATGAAGTGTTTTCATGTACAAATTCCAAATTACATTAAATATTGTGGAGTTATACTCACAAGCATAAGGTAATAAGGGCAATAGATTGGCTAAAAATGATAATTTTAGAAGACTGTAGTAAAAATATTTTAAGCATAGAAATTATTATCGTTCCAGTCTGCATGGGCTAATAAGTGGAAATCAAGCTAACTACAAATGTCACAGATTGACTGATGTTATTTAAACTCCATTTATCAGAGGAAAGGTTGTTTGGCACACTAGTAAAAAGCAGTGGAGTATTGGACTAAGTTAACTGACACGTATGTTAGTATAAACCTGGCCTCAACTTATCTGTCAGACTAACTATAGCTCACATCAACTTGTATCACATCAATCTTTCTAATAAGGAGCTTATATAAAAGTTTTATTCCCCAGAAACATCTAAAGCTCTAAGGTGTATTCATTTATTCATTCACACAGTAGGTATACCTACTATTTGGCGAGACTTGTTGTATAATCTAGGACTTCAATAATGGGGAAGACAAATAAGTTTCACTTTGAAAGGAAGTTATTTGTTTATGAATGGAGAGACTGCAGATATATGAGAATTAAAGCAGATTAATTTACATGGCTATGAGTACTATACATAAAGAAAAAGTATAAGACAAGGTAATAAAAATGAATATTTGTAAGAAATAGTTTGTAGAATTGTATAGGAAGTATTTTATAAAAATCCTTTATTAAATTGTAGTTAACAGCTTTTAAAATATTACCATAAAAGAGTACATGAAAAATATATGCACAAATATTTTTTAGAAATATTAGTTTGTATATCCAACTGGGTATAAATTGCACCTGTGAATAGAAAACATGTGTCATATATTTGGATTCCAATACATGATCTTTCTGAAAAATGAAGATGGAATAAACCATCTTAATGCCGTGAGTTCTCGTTAACAATTTGACAGGATATTTTATTGAAATTCCAACACAGAGCATAGTAACTTCTACTTTTAACATTTACTATGATTACAATAACATAAATAATAATGGTCCATTAATTTGAATGACGTTAGTATTCAGAGAAAATTCAGTAAAAGGATAGCAAACGAACAGAGATTAATTTCTTGTTTACAAATTGAGAGAATAACAATCAGCCCAAATGTTTGTTTTGCCAAAAGGTGTTGATGTGTTTGTGTATATGTGTCTGTATATGCTTCCTTTAAAGCTATAATTTACATGTTCAGTCAGATTTTTGTGGGTAAATAATTAAAGGAAAAGTGGGAAGTGAATTGAAGAAGTAAACTATTTTAGAAGGAAAGACTGTATAATAGGGGTTGGGGAATGGAGGGTGCCTATAGAACCAGCAAAGTGCCAAATATATTAGTTTTATGTTGAGAGCAGGTTCTCTTCTGGTTCCTTGCTCCTCTCTTTGATCCTCTGGGACTTCATGCATTGTCCCTCCAGGAATGCCAGACTCCCATACTTGACAGTACAACAAAAAAGTACAAGTGATGATACATGTGCTACTTTCCAATCTTAGTTTTACCCAAAATATAGGCTCAACACAAATTCAAAGACCGACTAAGAATATCTTAGCAAAGTCTTCAAAAACAATCGTTTCTTACCCAAAAGTTTGAAATTATCCTCCTGTTACCATAGTTTATGTTTTAACCAAGACTGCTGAGTTTTTTTTTTTTTTTTTCTTGGTCCTCTGTCTGAATGCTTGGAAGTTCATCTCTTATTTTCTCATCAGCTAAGTAAAACCTATTTATAAATGGATGTAATATTTAAAACAGATGCAAAAGACCATGCTAAAATTAATACATTTTTACATGGTACACTAAGATTTTTACTTACTGCCTCATTTAAGAAAAAAATAATCTCACTCTAAGAATATCTTAATGATATAATGGCATTGTTCAAGAAAATTTACAGGCTGGATCTGTTCTAGCAATTTTTCAGAACTAAGTAGATATTTGAATTGGGGCCAGACATTTTAGACATAATTCTCTAATATTCTTTGATAATCCATAATTCAGAAGAGACAAAATAATTGCTTACAAACAGTGTAATAAGAAGCAAGATGTTCAGATGTTCTTCTTGAATTTTTGGGAAAAGTCATGTTCATGTGAATTTTTACATTAACAGAGTATGAACAACAAGAAGAAGAAAGAAGTCATCAGATTTTATAATTTGCTGGGAAAGCAGTGAATTATGGAGGATAGTGGCTGACACAGCTCCATGGGAAACTAGATATAGATGCAATTGACATGAACCTGTATAAGTGATGTACTGGAGAAAAATGAACAATAATTATATTAGAGATTTTAGTACTACAGTCCAGGGAATTGATAATGGTCAAAAATTTAATTAGGTTAGGGCATTATTTTTTTATTAATTTCCTCTTTTCTCTAGAACTTCTGCTTAAAGAAAGTATATTCTACATTTTCTAATTTCATCTAGAAAAAAAAGGGGGGGATGAAGGGTGGTTTACCACAACATTGACACAGAATATATAGAATATGCAGAATACATGGAGCAATTCCCTCTGAGATAAATCTAGAAACTAATTGATTCCTGATTTGACTGAATAAGGAAAAAAACCTATATTAAGATGAAAGGGAAAGTTGAGACACACTCTTGCCATAAATTCCACTCCAGGAATAGTGTCTTGGAGAAGGAAGGGAACCACAGAATCTAGTTTATCCCTGAGGAGTGGTTTTGAGGCACAAGTATAGATCCCAAACTTTGGAGGTTATAGCCTCAGGAGTGGGTTCCTAAATCATTTCATTAAATCATAGCCAACAGGGTTTAAGGTCATGAGTCCATCAAGATTACAACAAACAATGAACAGCTGTTAAATGATTTATAAACACTCCCTATGGCTAGTTTCCCCAGACTCAGTATGTAAAGAACAGACACAATCATCTATCTTTTACCTTTTTCCCTGGAAGGGTTTGACTGCTACTTCACCAGTTTTTGCCTATGGGTCCATTTTATAATTAGCTTATATTTAGGGGTTGACAGAGAACTCCCCTGGAACCCTAAAAAGCCAGAGGGTATTTCTCCACATGCTCCCTCCGGCTCAAATCCAATAATAAAATCAAGTCTACATTTTCACCTTCAAATAAGCTTGTCTACATTATGTACTGCCCCAACATTTACCACTCTCACTTGAAGAATGAGTCTCCTAATTACCTATCTATGGTAGCAAATGGGGCTTGCATTCATGAGCCATAAAACACAATAGCAAGCAAAGAAGCAATCTCTAAATGGGTTTAAGAATGCTCCAAGCAGCTATTCTCCTAGGTTTAGGGTGGTGAGAACAAACAAACACATCTGTCTATCTCCCATTTTATCTCTCTGGAAAAATGTTAACTGTCCACTTTCCCAGTTGCTGCCATAAGTTCTAATTTCTAATCAACCTGAAAGTGGTACCATATTGACATTCTCCTGGGTGTCTGAAAGTGCTGGTGGGCGCATTTCTGCTATCTTGTTCTAGACTTTTCCAACAGTGTAATCAAGTCTCTAGATTTTTTTTTTCTTGGAAAAGCTTTTCCACTGAGCATCTCACCTATCACAGCTTTCACCAGAGAGATTGGCTCCCAAGTTACCTAGTTCTAAGAAATGATGACACTCAGCATTTACAAGTCCCACATGTTCACACAAAACAAAGAGGATTTCCAGTGTTTGTTCATCCTCACTCATCAAAGTGGGTCAACAAAGATACCTCAGCCTGAGTTTCTCCTTGTTATAGGCTACCTATTTAATGCCTTGACTTTCTCAGGTATTGCCTAAAGGTTGGACTTCTGATTAGCCTTCTCTGGGGAGCTGAAGGAGTAAGCAATCAGAGGTTCTGCATAATCTTAAACAGGCCTTTGGCCAGTTTCCAAGTCTTTTGAAACAGACAGATCTTGGCAAACAATTAATGAGAGCCACTAAGAAAAAAGACTAATTTGGACCATCTCAAAGATTTGAGATATAATCATGAACTCATGCCAGATCGCTTGACTAAGATAATCTCTGATACATGATCACTCTGTGAAAATTAGAAGAAATGATTATTCTTTATAGTGCATAGAAACCAACATGGAGAGTCAAGGACAATAAATTGTGTAATATTTTTTCAACAACAAAAAAGAATATCCAGAAACTTACATTAATTAAATTAAATGGAGCTAAATCTTCTTCAATGGAGAAACTGGAAGCCAAAGGGGCAATAAATGAACAGACTTTCAGTAAAGTGATTTAAAAAAGTAAGAAATAAGTACCAAAGTGAGACACAGACCTGAAGAATCCAAGAACTGGCCTGAAAACTTCAATAGGTGAGTTCAACATTAGACTAGATTACGCTGTAAACTTGGTCACAGGATAGTAGAAATTGTCATCCTATTACTAAATGACATAAAAACAAGTTACTGGTTGTTGTTTTTGCAACTGTTAACCAATATATATATTAATCAGCATAAAATAAATGAACATCAGATGACTTCAGTTACTGTTTTACTCATATTTTGCTCCATTAACATCTTTATATTAGTATATTTAGATTCCCTGTTTTCAAAAAATAGACCATACTTCTTTAAGCAATAATATTTGTATAAAAAACAATTTATTCTATTTGGTATACCCTTACTTATTGTGTTTCTAATGGCCTTCACAAGTTTTTCTGCTCCACAGAAGACTATTTATAGTTCTGCTTCTAACATTTACTACAAGATATTCTCTTTCCACTTGTTATATATGTCTTCTTATCACTCACTGAATTATTGGGTATGTTTCTCACCTCACTGTTTGTGCACATAGTTTCCCAGATATATAGAAACATATATCTCATCTCCTGAATGTCAGCATATACATATGTGCACATATACGTATACATACTAGTATAAACCAGATTTTCCAAAAGAAAATTCCGAGAAAAAGACTTAAATGCAAGCAAATTATTTGCATCTCAAGAAATCACATAATGCCTGTGATAGAGAAAATAGAGTGTCCCTCAAGCTTATGAATCAAATAATGATCAAATAATGATAGCATGTAGTGACAAATAATAGCTTTCTCTTATTTGTGTAATGGATTTACATTACTAGGTATTTTTTTATAGTCACTGTATTAGTTAAGGCAGCTGGAATTATTTCCCACCTTTTACTAAAACAAGACTAATAGAGTTCATAACAAAAATGTAGACTTGGCATTTAAAAATTTTCTGACTATCTCTGTAAAAAAAGCTGAAGCTGCATAGAAGAGAATATTTAGCATCCATCTTTATGCTCTCCGCAATTGGCTTTACAAGACCAGTTGGCTCCCAGTTCTATGCCAACTTAAATTGTTTAAATGAGAAAATTATCTCTGTAAGCTTCTGCAGTGTGTGCTTTCAATCTTTATTTTACTGCATTGCTATGGTATCTTCTTAATCTAGTGGCTGAGTTGCAAAGTTCTGAAACTTTAGTCTATGGCATTACCCTCAGTTTCTTGAACTCCTATTAATTGTACTGGTTCAACACCAGATGATACACTGCAAAGATTATAAGGGACTTGGGAAAACATCCACTTCAGATTTGCTGTTTTACAACTGAAGTTGAATTAATTTTTCCAAGGTCACCCAGGATAGGCAGTGTGGTGTGTAAAATATTTAATGATTTGTGGAACTGCGACTCAACCAATCAAAAAGGGACATCAATCTCTATGTGCATTGACCATGGAGCAGAGTCCCAGGAAGACAAGGAGGATAATTAGGGACCCTAATTGGAGAGACTAGCCGATCTCAGCTCATGGGGCTGCTGATTATGCACCTTCTCAATTTATTATGTCCACACATTTGTGTAGTAAATAGAACTAATATATTTAACATGGGGCTCTATGGGAAATTCACATCCACCTGATGGTAACTTTGGCACAGTTGATGCAAGAGAAACTGGCAAGAGACAGGACAAAATTAATTCCGTGTGCACAGAGATTTGTAAAATATGGGAACTGGTGAATGTCCAAAGCAGTCAGTTTATGTAGTTTTTAGAAAAAGAAGTAATAAATATATGGAGAACAGGGTAGAGATACAGAGAAACTCTTTTAACTCCTGGTTTCCACAATCAGTTTAGTAAGCTAAGCAGAGCTTGTTTATTAGTCACAAATGAGAAGGGTGTCTCTCCATTACTTTGCAGGGAAGGCAACTATGACGTAGAAATTCATTTCTTGCTTTAAGTGGGAACAAAGGTAAGGAGAATTATTAGAGAAAATTCAAGTTCATTCATGAACTACTACTTTAATTCAAAATAATATTCATGCTGCACTGGCACATCTCGGGATGACCCAATTGGGGAACTTACATGGAATTCCCAATTCATTTTTTTTCTTTGATTCAGAGAAAAATCTGAAGTCAGGAGCCACATGTATAGAAGCTGGAATATACAGGTTGAAAGTGTTGTAGAAAAAAGTGTGAAAAGATACTTATTTCTCACAATCAGTATCATTGTCTCATTTCAAAACTGCACAGAACTTTCCAAATCAAATCTATTAGGTGTTAAAAGAGAAAACAAACAAAATAAAGAACATAACAATGTCTAACAAAAAGAAAAAAATATCATATATTATAAAATTCAGTTTTATAATGGTACGAAATGCATAAAATGTATGAAATAAAGTTGAAAACAGATATCTTGTATCAATGAAAATAAAAGACTATTTTTGAAATTCTTGTGTTATTTGCTTGAAATGTCTATAAAAGTTTCTAAGAAGAAACCTCACTGTGTTCTCAATCCTGCAGTCGGTTAATTCTTACCTACATTTTAAAATATTTTTTAAAGGGGAAAAAGTAAGGTGATCTATCCAGACTAATTTTACATCAATGCTGAGTTCCAGCTTTATATTTAACGTGTAATTATTTCAATGCACCAATATTATTTTTGAAACCATTTTAGGAGCTCTCATTGGAACATTTATTTTCAAAGGACTCCATGTTATATTTGTTAACCGGAAATTTAGCCCAATGTACCTTGGAATTAGTGGTTGATCTCTGGCTGCATATTTAAATTATTCCATCCCAAGTTTGGTTCTTAAGTCCAATATTCCCAGCTATGACCTCTGAATGCTAAAAAAAAAAAGTTGTTTTTTTTAGCCTAAAAAGTAAAATGGATTATTTTTTGAGGCTAGGTTTTATTGAGGCTAGGATTATTTTTTGAGGCTAGGTTCCACGGGCACTATTTTTGCCCGTGGAACTGCAGGCTCATGTTGCCCAGGGTACCAGAGACTCAAGCAATCCTCAGCCTCAGTTTCCCAGGTAGCTGGGATTAAAGGCATGTGCCACCACGCCCAGCTATATTTATTTTTGGAAATAGGTCTTGCTATGTGCCCCCTTGAGACTTGAACCACGATCTCTGTCCCCTACCCTGGCTCCTAGGCTGCCGCCTACAGGTATGCACCACCATGCCTGGCCTAAATGGAATTTTTTAAAGCCTGATAATGAATTTTATTTAATTATCATATTTCTTTTCTATTAAAATAGTTACCATTGTTGATTTATATTAAAATAAATAATTTTTTTTAGTTTGTATACAAATTTTTACAACTACATACATACAATGTTAACTTTTTGACAAAAGAGAAATGACTAGCTAGGAGGCTATCACAATATTTAAAACCTCATACAAAAAGAAGCTTTGAATTGTTAGACATCCTTTATTTTGTAAATTCTCTCCCTGTTAGGTGAACTTTTTGAGGTCATAGTGCTCAAAATGATAACACTAATCACTTGGTTCCTGGCACAATGGCTTTGCAAATTAGTGGATCTTCAACAATTTTGTCATGATTAAGATTACTGAACCTGATCAAAATGCAGGTGTCCTGTGAAAATTAAATGTCATGCAATAAAAGTTCACACAATAACATGATGTACAGTAGAGACTATTGTTATTTTTCCCACTACTAGAGCCTTCAAGGTTCTCCATATGATCCTTTGTGTTCTGTCATCATTCTGTACTCACCCTTCCTCCTCTCCCACTGGATAACAATAAGATACACTTCCATGATAAAAGTCTTGTTACTATTCCAAAATAATAGAAAAATTTAAGGGTATCCACAGACAAATTTTAAATACATTGCATGACAGTTATATTTCCAAGAGATCATTCACAATTTTTGATGTAATAGTATACATATTACATGAATTTTGTGCAAAATGTATTTTAATATTTTCATAAAAATGGTGCATATCATTGAATGATTCTTAGCATATTTATTCTGAATTATTACTGTGCATATTAAAATGCAATCATGTGGAACAATAATCAACAGTTTGGTGGCATTCATTTTTCAAAAGAATTCTTATGACAGGATGCCTGGAAATGTAGTTTTATTTAATATTATACAGAAGTTAATAATGGATGATACATATAAATTTGTTCATCTGGGAATTATATTTAGCTAATATTTAAATTTCAATATAGGTTGCTTAACTTTATAAAAAAACACGATGCCTCTGACAATGTTGGATAGAAACATCTTCCACCATACAAGTAGAATATAAACATATTTAAGACATAAATATAAAGAATATAAATATAAATTTATCCAGGGAAAATCTTCCTACAAGTTGATTTTCCTTTTCCTTCTTCATATAAGTATCAGCACAAAGTTTTATTTTTAATAACCAGGCATTTCTTATCACTGTTATTCTAATCAGTAAAAGTAACGAAAAGTAAAAATATGGGAATAAGCTGTTTAGGACAAAATTTCTTTAAATATAAATATATAAGCTTGGCTGAAGTCAGACCTTTGGGGTGATTCACCATTATCTAGATCTTTAAAATAATTAAGATTACTTACAATTTAATCTTTAAATTCAAACAGTTCAGGGTTGATGGGAAACATAAGCGACAAAAAAAAAAAAAAAAAAAAAAAAAAAAAAAAAAAAAAAAAAAAAAAAAAAAAAAAAAAAAAAAAAAAAAAAAAAAAAAAAAAAAAAAAAAAAAAAAAAAAAAAAAAAAAAAAAAAAAAAAAAAAAAAAAAAAAAAAAAAAAAAAAAAAAAAAAACCTGGAAAACTTATGACTGTAAACTATGTAAGTTGAATTTCTACAAATGAAATTAATGCTTATGGAAAGTGCGAGTACCAAAAAAGATTTCTGGAAATAGAACATAAAAACTAGAACTAGTAGGTCATAGGTAAATAAATTGCTATGAGTAATCATAAACTTTCCAATGTTTTCACATCAAACTAAATTTGGAGTTCAGTCTGAAAATAATTACTGTATTTCTTTTCTAGATTATATAAGGTATATTTATTTATATGCTCTTATATAAATTATATATATAATTATATATAAGTAATGTATATTCTAATATTTGTATATACTTCGAATAAACTATACCTGTAATAGATATTTTAGTATATATAGATTATATTTTACATATAATATCAAGAATAAAAACAAAATATGACATACACACATACATATTATATATATATATATGACAGACAGATAGCTATACATAAAGTATATCTTACATGATAAGGAAGATCTCCATTTAAAGAGGAAATATTCTCACCCTTCAGTGAAGTCCTAAATTTTAGCTTTGAGCCAAGTTATATGGCTCAACATGAAAGACAGGTCTTCATAATAGGGAACTCGACAGAACTTTAATTATCCTGGTGATAGTTGAAGAGTACTATAGTTAATTCTCTCATATACTGATAAAAACCCCAGCAGTGACTTATAACCTGCAGCTAACACATTTTTATTAACTCCTTCTACAATTTTGATATTTCATTATAGATTTTGACACCTTATTTTACCTGGCTTCCTTTCTTCACTCAATTTTGATTTACTTCAATACACCGAAGAAGGATGTTTTCTATTTCATTTATATGACTTCCTCATTTCCCTTTTTTTCCCCGGTAGGGACACTGTTTTTTGCTGAGCTCATTGATTGTATATTCAATTCAATGAATGATGTCTTCAGCTAGAACTCTCCACTAAAACTTGGAGGTTTGTTTAATAACCAGTTATCTTAAGACATTTCCTGTAGCATCTCCTCTAATATCTCTAATAGCAAAATCTTAAAGTAATCTTAGTATTCATTCACTATTGATTAGAAGCCTATGAAATATTGAAAATCTATCTTCAATGAGTTCTAAATGAACTTAAAGACCATAGTCCAATCTTATGTAACAAACTGTCCCATACATTGTACACTAACTTCATGAGAAGTCATCTCTGCACATCTTCATACATATCCTACCCTATGAACCTTTTCCATACGTTCATGCCTGCATTGCACAATAAACCTTTTACAATAAACTTAAGTAAACCTAAGTAAAACCTAAGTAAAACTCTAGCAAATTAATCCGACCCAAGAAAGGGACTATGGAAACCTCCAATTTCTATGTAGCACAAATGAAGATCTGGGATCAACTGGTGTTCAAATTTGGATCTGGATAGTCTTGTGGCACTGAATTCATCAATACTGGGATCTGAGACTTTCTCCAATTAAGCATGGTTAGAATTGGGTTGAACTGCAGAATACACAAGTTGTTCCTGGTATCTGAGAATTGCTTAATGGTGAGGGAAATTGGAAACTGACACATTGGAAATAAAAAATTTCCTTGCTGTTGGTTGGCTTAAGAATATTCTTCGACTTGTTCTTTGTGATGCAAATGAAGATTGTGGTCTATGTGATAATGAAACAAACTACAAGCGAATTCTGGATTTATTTCATAGAAAGGGTACTAATAGTTTTTAATGAGTAACATTTTATTTTGGTATCCATCTAGCCTTCCGCTACATCACTATATTCAGTAGGATTTATTATCATATTAATACAAATATTCCAATATTCCCATTTGATATACAGGTTATTCCTTTATCCTTATAGTCTAATTTTAAGGGTATGAAAGTATTTTCTAAAATTTTCAAACCTCGCCAGCAGGCAGCTACCTCAGGGCTGCTGTGCACCCAGGTCCCAGGCCATTGGGGAGCGAAGGTTCCTGGGTAGGCCCTCTGAGCCTGGTCAGCTCCGGAGGGGGATGGGGTGGAGGTTGTGGCCTCACCCTCCAGCGGATGGCTGCTGCACAGGGCAGCCATATGCAGCTCAGATCTGCAAAGCCATGTTGCCCTCTGCTCCTAGCCCAAGGGGAGCATGGGAGGATGCAGGTTCGGCCATCCAGGCCCACCCCTGTGCAGGGAGGTGCTGGCACACGGCAAGTGGAAGTGGGGGGGAGAACTTCCATTTCGCTCTCACTCCAGCTAAACTTCAGAGGATCAAGAACATGTGCAACACAAACCCCAAGATAGAATGGGTGAGGGACCATGCAAAAATCCAGTCCACAAGCCTGAGATGGACACAGCAGATGGACAACCAAGAGAACCAGTGCATGCGAGACAAGAGAAACAACAGTAGAGACACGATGTCACCAAGCACACTTATGTGCCCACCAGGTCAAGAAGACCTGGGACCTCATTTTGGAGATGCCTTCAAGGATAGCAACACACCCTCCCCACACTACAGGAAAGGAGAGGATGACCAAAGATGGGGTAACTGGCCCCACAGCAAAACTGCAAACTGAGGCAGAGATGATCTTCAAAGGCCATTCACAGATGCCTGTATTCACAGAGAAACATCTAGACCAATTCACTGGCTGGAGGCGAGACCCCCTAAACCTGACACCAAAGCCATAAGGTAAAGCAGCAAAGCAATTGAGATGAGCTTGGAGAAGACGGCCTGCTGCAAGAAAACATGGACAGATCACAAATGAATACAGACTGGCCGCCCAACGCAAACTTAAGACTGAAAACCTACCAGCAAGGCTCACCTGGGTCCAACAACACAGTTCCTCACCCAGGGAAAGGACACTACCACAGGAACGAGATTGATGGATAGCACAACTAAACAACAAAAAGTGGGGTTTGAGAGAATGGAAGGGGCACCAGAGAGAGGAGGGAGGGGGAGGTATCCCAAAAAAACACTTACAGAGGTTGTGATCTAAAGAACAAAGTAAATTTTTTAAAAAGACATCAAGAAAATAATAAAATTATCAATCCTAAAAAATGATCCCAAAGATACACACACACACACTCATACAAGGAATATCATGAATAAACATTAACTATTTTCATTAATATAAAAAATCTTATTAAAGATTTCTAATGATAATATTCATCTTAAATCCTATTTACAAGACAATTTCACCTTCCACAGCTGTGAAGCAGAGGGTACGAAGAGAGATATGTTTTACTATGGTTGAAGAAGATTATTTTGTGCATATAGTTCCAGGAGAGGCTTTCCAACATCTAAATTATAATGAAGATTTGGAAGACTTTAACCTTCATGAGGCATCTGAAAATAAGTTTTTATGAGACTGAAAAGCTTGGTCAACTCCAGAGATACTATATCAAATCTCCTATCTATTCTTTTTCCTATTCACAAGAAATTCTTATAAAATCTTCAGTTTCTCATAGACAACAGTGATGTATGCAAGCAGAAACATGACCAAACTGAATAAAAACTTGAATCTCAATATCATGTTAGATTAAAAAAGCATTATATTGCAAAAGAGGAATTTCTTCTGTTTCAATAATTCTATAGTGAATGACAACTTGACACACATCTCATTCTACTGAATAAATTTTTCCATTAGCACTAAATAATAATCCATATAATACTCATCTAGGTGAGTACTCAATTTTTATGTGCAGTCATGATGCATTTTTAAAAATTTAATATTTCAAAATTGAGTCCCCCGCCATAATTTAGACTTCCTCAATCAAGTGAAATACATTCAAATAATCAAGGATGTGCTAGATATCTTGATTTTCTAAAAACAAGACATAACCAGTTTGTAAGAAAGCCAATTTCACATAAGCACATATGCATATACATGGACATAAAGTTATATGTTCATGCATATAGATGCACACATAATTAACCACAGATGCAGGTACGCATATACATATATACACACATGCATACATGTAGTTTCATATGCAATTGATAATATACAGATAGGTATATAGCTATGCAAATACCTATTAATATATCATCAAATGCAGGGACAATGCAACAACATTCATGGCACAAAAAATATGCCATTCATTACAAAATTCCAAGCATCTTCAAAATGTCAACTCTAGTGAAAGGCTGTTGGGAGTTCTTATATAAAATATATTTCATTTTTCAAGGAATATTTCATTTTAGATCAGTTTTAATTTCAAGGTATAATTTTAAAAAAACTGTACACATTAGAGTGTCCAAACCATCATACCAGAGGCTGCATGTTATAAAATTCTAGTAAGAGGCACCTGACCACATCATATGGAAAATAGTGGAAGACTGAGATTTTCAAGTGCAAAATGTAAATGTCTTGCCTTTTAATGAGATACAAATACATTCACTTATTTCAATGCATGAAAGGACTGCCTGCTCAGAAGTACAGTAAGAAGGGGCTACAGGTAGGTGACTATTCAGAGAAAACTATGCAAGTAAGGTCACAGTCAATTTTATTTATGTATTTTTCTGTTTTCATCAGTGTTTAAACTTAATATGATTTCTGTCTTATTGAACTTTGTGATATATGTTTTATGACCCAGTATGTATTTAGTCCTAAAATGTCTGAAACTATCATCTCTTCTTTCGGGGATTTTTATAAATCTTTATAAAAATGTCTTTATAAATGTCAATTAAGCTTATGTGGTTCTAACTTTCCACTGAAGCCTGCTTGTTCTTGTTTGTATTTTGTTTAGTTAATTTGTTCAGTTATGTAAGTGGGATGGTAACCATTTACCTTATTTATGTAAGGTAACAGTCAATTTTGGAACCAATGTTCCTCACAGTTTCTATCTACCCAAAGGCAGTTTTCATAATACAAACAACGATATTAATGAAGAAGATAATTTTATATTAAAACAAAAAATATGATTGAAAATCACCTTAAAATGATACTTGATTGAAGAAAACAGGACCAAGTTTATTCAATAAGAACAATTTTTCTTCTCAATAATGTTTTATATGTTGTACATATAATAATCATTGAGTGATAGAACCAGTAGAGAGAAATAAGTATGTCTTTACTTTAAAGTGGAAAATCGAGGTTCAAAAAAGCGTGTTGTGCAATTACGCATTTGAAAGTTTCTTGCAATATTTATTGCAGTTTTCTCTTTACAACCTGGTGTTTAAAACACAGAGACATGATTTCTGTAAATGTTTAGCTGAGAGTATTTGAATTTCAATGATGTCCACACTATAAACTATAAATATAATTTCCACTTTAAATTGCCAAGTATTTTTCTTAAGTAGCAGTTTTCCCTAAATCAGTTTTCCTATTCACTCTCATAAATTTTGCTTTCAGTTGCATTCCAAGGAATTACACTTTCAACCTGAAAAATCTAGCTGAATTTTAAATATGAATAAAGTTTAAAATTTCTAAATTGAGTGTCATATATAGAGTGTTATAAAATGAACTGTTTCAATTTAATTGCTCATATTTGTAAATATTATTTATTCTGCAATCAACCCACATGTAGCAAATTGCCTTTTAATGGTATACCTTACAAACAGGTGTAGCGTGTTGAGTTACAACGATTTTTAACAGCTTTGCCAGTGGCATCTTTTTGCAAAGGATGATTTACAGCTGCTACCTAATTAAAAATATATATAAAAGCATTACAAGTATCAAGGTTTTCTCAAGTTTGAAAGAATTAGAAATTAGTTATAAGAATAATTTATCATTAATGTCACTAAAGCAATAATATCAATGCTATGCTTAGAAATAAAATGAGTTTAAGTCATTTTAAAATAAAGTCATTGCAAGAAGTAATCTTTGGGAAAGTTAAGTGCCTGTGTTGTTTGGATACAGGTAGGCACATTTGACCACTTTCATTTACTCCTTTTGAATTCTGTGTCAGTCAAGAGAAATGCTTGATTATCAGCTGATTACTACTGTCTGTAAGAAGAGGCAGGAACATATTGTCCCAAAATGCTTAGTGCAAGTTTAAGTTTTAAAAATTTTGAAGTATAAATAATATAAGCAAACAAAATTGAAAGTAGACAATTTTTATCTGTTATCTTGTATAAATTTTAAAAAAATATTCATTTATTTTTTGGTATTTCAGACTGAAGGTACCAACATGAAACAAAATTTAGAAATTTTTGAATACATATATTTCAGAGTCCAAACTGATACTACTTAACCTATACACATACATTTGGATCTAATTTAGGATATCATTTTAAATACTACATAAATAATTTGACATTTTCTAGAATTTCAACTATGCCACACTAATTACTGTTTACAATTATCAGTATATACAATCATCATTATAGTTAAGTATATATTTGAACATCCTATGCTGTTTAGAAAAAAAAATTAGAATATTTCTGAGAGAAGGGAAAAGCTATAGCTAGTTATTATGTTCAAACCTTCCTCTGGTATTATTTATTGGAATATAAAGAATATAACATTTATTTCAGATGTAAAAGAATTATCAAAAATACTCTCCTGCAGGATTCCTGCAAAAATTAATGAAAACATAAATTCACGGCTAATGAATAAGATGTGCTTAATGGTTAATGCAATAATAATTAGTATATATAGAACTCTGTGCATGTGTGTATGTATATATATATGTGGTATATATGAGATACATAGTTGTCTACATTATACATTTATCTATGCATATATACATACCTATCTCTCTCTATATATGTATACTAGATATCTATTTTGTTTATATTTGCAAAGAGCCAACTGTGGGTTACATTGAATTTTTTCCCCTAGTATCTTCTCAGTCACTAATTCATTACTTTCTGCTCTTCATTTTATGATTTTCTTCCCTCCACTAACTTTAGATTTTATTTATTCATCTTCTTCAAGTTGCTACTAAATGTGTATGTATATACACTGAAAAATGGAGCATCAAGAAACACAAAAATGATTAATAACAGAACTTAAGAAATTGATAACCAAAAAATAATGGAAATATTAGCAACGACTTACAACAACAGCTAAATCAAATATAAGTATAAACAAAGAGTTCAGCACTAAATGTGGAGTAAGGTTTAGAGGTCTAACAGATATCTGTATAACACTCTGACCAAAAACAGCTACATACATATTTTTCAAAGTGCATGTTGAACAAGAAGATACCATACCTTGGGCTACAAGTGAATTGTCACCAAACCCACAAAGACTGAAATTATATCTAGCACCTTCTCTGGTATACAATGACATACTATGAGAAAACAACTAATCAATAAAACAGGCAAAACTATGAATATATACAGGTTAAACAACAAGCTGCTTAATAGCCATTGAATAAAAGAGGGAATCAAAGTAGAAACTGAAAAAATGCATTGAGATGAGGGAAAATTATAATACAAGTTACCAGAACCTGCAAGATGCAACAAAATAGGTCTTGAGGGTAAAATATTTGCAATACAAGGCCCATATTAAAATGCAAGAAAAATCCCAACTAAACCCAATATTACACCTGGAACAGTTTGAAAAAGAGTAACAAAATATAAAGTTAGTGGAGGGAAGATAGTAATAAAACGAAGAGCAGAAATAAATGAAATAGTGACCAAAAATAATTATGGGGAAAAAGTCAATGAAACCCAGAGCTGGTTCTTTGCAAATATAAACACAATCAATAAATCCCTACACATTAATAAATATGATCATAAGTGAAAGATGAGAAATAATTACAGATAGCAAACAAATACAAAATACTATATGAGATTTAATTTAACGATACTCATCACCAATGGTAGGGAGAACATTAGACTTACCAATCTGTGCAGATACTTCATGAGTTCTAGCAGGTACATGCACATACCAGGCAGGGTCAGGGTCAGGGGTGGGGGCTGGGATGTAGGTGAGGCCCCAGTCCCCCAAGAATCTTCACACTCTTTCTCTGACCTCTCATTCTAACATTCTCTCATTCTCTCTACATTCTCTCTCCAGCATTCATACTTGTACTGTCTTGGGCTCTCAGCACACCTTGATCCCCTCTCTCCTAGGCCTAGGGGTGCACACTCATACATATACACACCCACTGCCCACACAATCATGGGGAAGATGCAATACCACAGGTGCTGGATATATAGGTTCATGGAGGAATTAGCCTGACCAACTCACTTACCCTACAGATTATGATGAAAAACTATATACCAATATATTCAGTAGCATTGAAGAAATGGGTAAATTTCTAAACCAACATAATCTACCAAGACTAAATCAGGAAGGAACAGATGGATTGAACAAAGTGGTCATAAACATGGAAACTGAAGCAATAAAAAAAAAATCTTCTGAAAAATAAAAATCCAGGACCAGATGGCTTTACAAACGAATACTATCACACTTTCAAAGAAGTCATACCCATTTGGTTCAGATTGTTCTTTAAAAAGCAGTAAGAGTAAATGCTCTCTGATATATTTTATGATGCCAACATGACCTTAATACCAAAACCAGTCAAAGAGTGCACAAGAAAATAAAATGATAAACCAAATGCATTCATGGACCTCAGTGTAAAATTTTTTTAATAAAATGCTAGCAAATCAAATTCAACAGCATATCACAAAGATTATATGGCAAATCAAGTGAAATTCACCCCAGGAATGTAAAGATGGTTGAATATATGGAAATCAATGTAATATACTGTATCAAAAAAGAAAAAAGTGTAGACGTGCAAAAAGCATTTGATAAGATTCAACACACATTTCTGATAAAACCTCAAAACAAGATGGAAGCTCTTATAAAAATCAAAGAGAGGGAAGGTTTATAAAATACTAAACACAATGTCTAGTTACCTCAACAAAATATTCTATAAAGCAGATGAAGTTTCAAACATACATCAGTCCCCTGTCATTTAGAAATACAAAATGCCACTGGATAGTTATTCATGATATTGGCAGTCATTTTATCATAAGATCACTGAGGACTGGAGATGCTAATTTTCCCTTGAGAATTCAGCTTCTAAAGGGTTGGTAAATCCAAGACTGAAAATCAAGTCTAGCTATTCTGGAAGTTACTAATGACTTTAAAAGTTTGTGATGCTCATTCTCAATTCATGGCTTTCATATCAGAAATCTGAAGTCATTCAAGGCAAGGTACAAGGAGAGAAATACCAGTTGTTCAAATCATACCTAGAGTCTTTTTTTGCTTCTGGGGCTTAGAGTATAATACAGGATTAGTCTTTATGAAGTAGGTTTATAATATTAACATGGTTACTAAACATTGACATGGTTACTTTATAGATATAGAAAGTCTCTCAACTTCTAGCCCCTTTCTCATTCAAAACTATATTCAGAGAAGACTGAATTTAATTTAAAGAATAAGCAAACTTATCTTCTGTGTTTCTCTTGAAACAAGTGTCTTTAGGGCTGGATAATGACTTATTGTGGGGGGTTGGTTCAATGCACTGTAGACTATTTGATGATGTTCCTTGTTTCTAAGCACTACATACCAGTCATGACTTTCACTTTTAATGACAACAACAAAAAAGTACTCCATAGTGTCAACTAACGTTCCCTGGGAAGCAAAATGAAGCACAGGTGCTTTATATTATGAACAAGCTATAAACCCTTCGTGATTTTATGTGGACTGGACTGATCAGAAATTTTTAATATGCCCCTCCCTCTCTGTGGAGATTCTGATAGAGAAGGGATGCTGTGGGTCCAGGTAGTCACTTTTATACTAAATCCCTGGGTAATTTGGGCATACACTAAAGACTGAGCTGTGCCACACAGAGAATAGGGAACATGTGGCTGTGCTATTAGAAGAACATAAAACAAACTCTCAGTAGGAAAGGTAATCCAGGGACCCATACTTGATTACCCCACATTATCAAAGATACCCGAGCCTGGAGGTAACTGTGTTGCCAAAGTCATCTGGGAACTATTGACTTGTACACTAATGTAGGCATAGGGAAAAACAGGCACTGTCCTGACCCAGAACCCCTGGGTCTGGGAGCAAGGGTCACATGTGAGGGCTACAAGGGATCACACATTCCTTTTTCTCTTTCAATTAGCATAAAGACAGAATGCTTTAGTGATCAGGAGCTTAGGACTTACTGTTGTTTCAAGTTCTATGATTCACTAAATATATACCCTTCCACAAGTTACTTTCAAATCTCAGCTATGTCATTCATTAGGTGTGGGTAATCATAGTGATCTGGAGTAGACTGAATAGTGGCCTTCAAAATATGTACACAGCTAAATCTGCAAAACTTGTGAATATGTTTCTTTATGTCTAAGAGGGACTCTGCTGATGTGACTTGTGATAGGGAGATTCTACATCATCATTTGAGTAAGTCTACTGAAGTTACAAACATCTGTAGAAGAGGAAGATTTGATTATAAGAGAAATGCCAATGTGACAGTGGAAACAGATTGTGGTAATGGGGTCAGAAGTCAAGGGGTATCAGGGATTTAACTCCTGGAGCTTTCATAAAGGACTCATTTTACTAACATCTTGATTGTATACACATAAGACTTTTGCTCTTCAGAATTAAAAGAGAATAAATCTGAGCTCTTCTAGAAGATTATTTTAGAAGATGGTTCATGAGGATTGTGTTAAAATGCTATATCAGCAACAAGAAACCTATATTATCTCACAGAATTGCTGAGGACTGAATTGGTATCACACAACAGCTACCAATAAGTTAGTTCTTATTATCCATAATTTATATTTATAAATTTATTTATATATATTTATATTAATTGTATTCTTCCAAATAACAACCTTGCTTTAAATAACTGATCATTATTCCACTATGGTTTCTCAGCAAGCACATCAAGAATTTGCAATCCCAACTTCCAAGACTGGGAAAACCTTAATCTATATTGTATCTAGTCTACTTTTCAATAGTTGTTGTTAAAAATCCCCTGAGAAGAAGACTGTATTTGAATAAGTTAGCGGCTTAAAACTACACATGATCAAAAATTATTAATGAAAATTAAATTAATAAAATCATCAAATAAATGGGTGCAAACTACTATGGATAAATGTTGGTTCCCTATTTCCAAATCACAAGTTTAAGCTCTACAAACAAGTTATCGTTCCTCCTGATAATACAGTTGACTAGAAATGATTTTTAAGAAGGTTTTTTCTTCAACTAAATATTATGTTTTATCTTTCAAAATAAAGTTTGCCATGAAACAAATACTGTACATAATAGACAGAAGGCAAGAAAATTAATTTTGCATTCTCTCTTTAAACGATCTCTTGATCTGTTGTGATCAAATACAATCCTTTCCTATTTCATAAACCTTTCAGCTAATGTCTTTATAAAATCTTTAACAAAAAAGTTGCTTTTTCATACAGTATTTTATTTTTACCAAGTATGTGAAGCAGGCATGGATGGTATCTACAATTAGTCCCATTTATAGATTTTTTTTAAAAATGAAGTAAAGGGTTTTTAATAACATGTCGTATCTACTCTTAAAACATAGAATTTGGCTTTTGACTCATTACTTTTAAAATACTTGTTTAGTGTAACTGGTTAGATTTTTCAGAAACAGAAATAGGATATCCATTGGGATTACCATATAAACTTAGTGCAAGGAAATAGTAAAGGAGGACACAGGACTTCAACACCAGATCAACATAATTCCTCACTTCAAACTATGGAAGAAAGGAATTTACAAAGTACTAAGAAAGCTCCTCAACACTCTGGATGATAAAACCTAGCACAGTGCTAGCATACTAGGTTGTCTTACCTATGATCATTGTACTGACGATTTTTTTCTGATTGCTGCTTCTGGAACTATTTGCCATAAATACTATACTCTCCAAAACAACCTGAGAGTATGTGGGTAATGGTTCTTACTCTATAGTTTATTTCTGGCTTGTTCCAAGTCTCTAAGGCAATCAATGCAGTGTATTTCTGGCATTAGGCAGCTTCTTCACCAAGGTTCCAGGTCACTGGGACTCCAGTAAGAACCACTGAATCCAGTGGAACTTTGAATCTACTGTGTAGTAGGGATGAAAAATACCTTTACTTCACTTTATTCAGATCTTTACTGTATCACAGCACATCACTGATTCATGGTGCATACTTTCATTGTTTGATCAAGGCACAATGAGAAGGCTTTTATTCGATTGCAGAAAATGCATTGTTTTTCATTTAAAATATAATTAAACAATGCATTTTAAATTCCTTTTAGACAAGATAAATGAAATTCTTAAATGGAAAAAGACTCTTAGTATTCCACAAAGATATCAGATTTAACACATAACCTTCCTGGCTTTGGAATAACTATGTCATGTCTATACTGACAATCACTAAAAAAAGGGAAGACTTCAGTTATCCCTCCTAGCATAATCATGGGATAAAAATGGCATCTATTACAGCATATCTATTAGGAGTAGTTCACAACACATGTTTTTGAAAACAATACGGATCAGTATTCCCCTTTTTAAAAATATTCTTACCTATTCTTACCTATTCTTACCTATGAGAAGGGTTTTGTATTTTTCAATAGAGATTATTAAATTTCATTATAGATGTTTCTTCATCTAGGGCTGGGCACAGTGGCGCATACCTTTAATCGCAACCTATAGAAGTGAGCCCGAGGCTAGGAATCGCTTGAGTCTGCGGTTTGAGACCTGCCTGGGGGTTTGAGACATGCTCAGGGGAACATGGCTAGACCTAGCCTCAAAAAAATAGCTGGTTGTGGTGGTGTGCGCCTGTAATCCTAGCTACCAGGAGGCTGAGGCTAGGGATTGCCAGAGTCCGTAGTACCCTGGGCAACGTAAGCCTGAAATTCCCAGGCAACAAAGCTAGATCTAGTCCCCTAAAAAGAAGTTTCTTCATATATAGGGGTTACTTAACACACTATCATGATATATTCACAGAAATTGCTTTAACCAATGAAACAGTCATATCAAGGGTGAGAAATTCATAATCTATTCACCCTTATCTCTCCAGTTCTCATTCACTTTTCTCTCCTTTCTTAAAAAGTATAATCCCAAAGTCTCAGTTCTAGATGTTAAGGCCTGCTAGGGGAAACTCTACCATTAATTATTCTTTTTCTCTCTTATGCTTAACCTCTCCTTCCACTACCTTCTAAAATGAAGAAAAAAGCACCCGTTCACTTTATCTGTTTCTGAGGGGATACATCTTCTATATCATTTTCGAATTCAAAGTAAAATCTTTTACTTTGGTAATAACCATGACTGGGTCAAATGAATATTACTGATACTTCTCTCAGTCTAATGTTTCATTTAAGGTTTATTTCACTTTAAACTTTACCTGAAAGAAACATTAAAATTATACTCTTTTTGCTTGTTTTAGATGATTGCCCCCTTTGAGTTTTCAACATAAAACAAAGTACCTTTCATTTGAGGTGTAATTAAGTTTTATAAATCATCCATGATCAATCTATACATCAACTCTATATTAAAGTTATATATACTGAAAATTATGCATATTGTTCTTTCTATCTTGTGTCAAAAGCAGTACTGTTCAATGATTTAAAACTTAAGAGTTTGAGACAAAATGCCTGTATTCTTACCTTTTCTTTGAAGTTGAAAAAATTGTTTGAACAAATATACCTTAAATCGAAGGACAAATATACTTCATAAATAAATGAACACTAGAATTTGATGGTCTCACATGTGGGCTATAAGAAAAAAAAAACAGTCAAGAAAAATTAAAACTATCAGCAGAACTGAAGCAATGAGCAAGAGAGGGTGTGGGAGGTAAAATCGGGTGTGGAATAGGCACAAAAGTTATATGATGGCTCATGGGTGAGAGGATGGTGTGAGAAACTCAGGGTAGATAACAATGTAATATAAAATAAATAATTATAAACATTGGGTTGATTATGGTTGGATTAAGGAAATTGTGCTGAAATAAGTGGTGTAGAACTATGAAGTTGGAATTTCCTAAGAGATGCCTCAATAATCTATAGTTTAAATTCAGAACAAATATACTGAATTATACATGCTGAAATGATATTATAAGAAAGCAGATGTTCTGCAATCCAATATAAATTTGCAAAATTACTATCTGATCTATTTTTAATATTGGGTGTTGTCTTAATATTTCACATTTTTCAAAGAATTATGAGACTAGTCTGCTAAAGTTAGTGTTACGATTTTTTCAACTAAAAATGTTTTCAAAAATGTTTAAGTTTTTGACAGCATATGCCTGAAACATAAAACCACTCTTTAAATTCCATATGTTTAATATTGTTGCAAACATGCTAGTGTTATGAGGTGCACTGACTCTCTTTATTATTAAAATAGTCCATGCTTCATAAGGATTATTTTTGATAAATACTTTAACTAACATATAAGCTACATATGGGAATTTCCTATGGTAAAGGTAAGTTTTATTTTTGCTATTCTATTTTAAATTGCAATATTTTTATTGACACAATAATTTACACCACTATAATTGATTCAGAAGCATAGATTCATACTTTTTCAGATGTATGTTAGCACATCATACCCACCAAGTCCTCCACAATAGTCCCCTGTTTACTTTGCTCTCCAATTTCCCCTTACTCTCTTTTATTTTTAATCTTTTATATTTCAATCTTTATATTTCTTTATTATTTGGGGATATATTCCCATCAGGCATTAATCCCCTAGTATACCCAGCTCCTACTCACCCATATTCCACCTAAATAAACAATCATGTTTTCTTCCCTCTTTGTTCTTTCCCCTTTTCCCCCTTGTTTTGTTGTAGTCAATCATCAAGGGTAGTTTTTAAGATTGTCTATAGTTGACTATTTGTTTACTTGATATTACATATATTGGTTTTATATTTAACATGATTATAATACCTGTTTGTATGGAATGGTAGTCCGCAATCTTCATCATTCACCAGTGATGAGCCAACAGCTACACAATTTTTATTAGAAATATTTATTGAGAATGCAGATTATTTTTTAATTGGAAAACATTTTGTTAAAGAGTCAGGAAGACCTGACTCCTTAGTTCTGTGAAAGTTTAGAAAATTCAAAACAGTTTAGAAAATTAGAAAGAGTTATACATATTCAATCTCTAGGTGCCATCTGAGATTTGATTGTCTCTTCTTTTTCTCTTTGTCTCTCTCTCTCTCTCTCCCCATGTCTTTTTTAAATCAGTTTTGCTCCAGCAGTATTATGTGCTCTTCCAACTTAAGTAATTTATTTCCTTTAGAGTGCAATCCTTACTGCTGTTTGAGTACATTGCAAGTTATCCATTGCGAAAATGGATTTAAACAAACAAAAAATAAACAAACAAACAAACAAAAACTCTTGCCAGGAAAACACAATGCAATATTCCAAGTTACTTTAACACAAGCAGTCTAGAACTGACATCGACCAGATAAACTGCCACTCAAAAGAAGGTAGGGAAAACCTCTAAAATTTAAAATGCTGCTTCTATGAGTTCTAAAAATGCTGTCTCTGCTGCCGAGAAGTTTTAGATTTCAGATGCTCTACCTTTGAAAACAAATAAGGATCAATAAGATGGCCATAGGAGTAAAGAAGGAGTGAAATGGGAGGGCAAAAAACTGAAATATTATATAAAACAACGGCCTGTACAGTGGGGGAAAATAAATCACGAACTGATGAAAGAGACTTCAAATGTAAAAGGTGAAATGTCAGTTATGCTGTATTAGAAAATGATAAAAGGGAATAACCCACATAGTTTCTTCAGCACACGCACAAAACTTTGTGCTTCTAGAAGGTGCATTGCAGTGTGAACACACCTCTCAAATCATCAATGTATTAGCAATCTCCATAGTGGAACTAGAAAATAAACTATTGTGTCCAGGAAATGGCATGGAACGCCCAATGTTGTTTGCTACTCATACTCCCAAAGACACAAGGTATTTAGTTGCACTAAAACAGGCCAAGGAATGTGCCCAAATACTTTACTGGTCACTGACTTCTTCACCTGCTCAATTGCAAGGTTCAGGGAACAACAATAGTGAACTTTAATTCACAAAAAAGGGAAAACAAAAGAGTTGCTGAAACCACAAGTGTCAAGCTATCTTACATTAGTTACTGCCCAGTATTCTGAAGTCGTAAACAAAAGGTGTCCAAGATGGTGTCCTCCCACCACTGAAGACCTGGAACAAGTATCCCGAACAACAGAGTATTCCAGCCTCTGAATACTTGGAACACATGGCAGCTAGAGGGAGTAAGCAAGGGAATTCAACATATGCAGAGAGCAGAAGATGCTCACTTGATCTGCCAAGATGTGCCAGTGATAACAACAGAGTCAGACAAGCAACAGTGAGAGCAATAGCAGCCAAAGGACCCAACAAATGGCCCACACTCACACAACTCAGTGATGCACCCAGCCCTGGGCCCACACCATCCCCTCAGGACTGCCAGGGCAGCAATGTAAAACTGTCCTCCAAGGTCAGCTGAAGGAGGTTTCTACACTTGTTCTTCAGGGGCCAGCAACAACTGTCTGGATGGTTAACACGGCGGGGGGCTGGAATGGCTGACCCCCAGCATGGCTGACTCCCAAAATGTCTGAATCCTGCAGGCTACTTCTGCGATTCCTTATATCAGAGGCTCCATATCCACACATTATTTTTTGCCCACCCTGAGGCATATCTTATCTGGTGCTATTCCCTCTCAACACTGCCCATCCCAGGGGGTACCACTTATAATAACCTTTGGCTCTCCCTCCCCCCAACATTAACAATTTGGTCAGAAGAACCATTAAAATTAATTAAAATAAGTTAAAGTTTAATTAATTTCAGGATTAAAAAAGATTCTTAAAAAGAAAGTAAAAAAAAGTAGACTTATTTCCATCTTCATAACAATTATAACATGTTCCTCAGAAATCTTTCCAGATCCAAAATATCACTTCTTAGTATGAGATGATTCTCATGGTAACTGTCATATGTATAGTTATTTTTCCCATTGTCTAGAAAGAGTCAGATCTTGGATCAAGATTGTAATTCTCTATTCAAAGAAAGCTCTCAGATGTTGATCATTCAATAGCACTCCCTACCTCCAATCTTTATTTAGAGGGTAACTGCTATTAAATCATTGAACTTCAACAATTATTATTCTCCAAAAACTCCCCAAAAAAATCTCATGATTCATTAACTCTTTTGAAGATTGTTTACATGGAAGTTTAAGTTTGAATTTGAATTGCCACAGTTGTAAATAACTAAAATTGGCAATGATTAAAATTTCATATGGGATAAACTTATCTGTACCTGAGAATTACTTTATTTCCTATACAATATTAATTGGATAAAATTAAAAGTTACTTATCATGCTACATAAACAATGTCTGGATACATAGGGTATATACTTTTATGTTATAAAATCATTTTGTAATTTAAATTATGCAATATAACCATTTATTATCCATATCCATCTAGTCCAGACTTTGTCTCCTCTGAACTAATCATGCTGTGTAAATCTGATATGCTGGTATGTGGAAATAGTCTCTGAATTCTTGGAATTAAAAGAATGACTTGATTGTGATAATCTGCTCTCAAGTATGGGAAATTCCTTTTGATGATTCTTTACAAAAATTATCTAAACTCTTGAATAAGTGTAAAGAAAAGATTAGAAACTTTAAAGCAACTTAAAATTTTTTAATTAAATTAAAAAATGAATTTTAAAGTCATTTTCATTGTATTAATCTAAAATCTATCTCTGCAGTTTTGGGTCACTGTTCTTAGTTTAACCCTCTGGGAAAAAATTGAATATCTTATTACTTTTTTTTAATCTGTCTGTCATCTAAATGTTTAGAAAAGTACCTTCTTCCCAGCTTCATGTGTCATCTATTCTTCATATCATGATATCCTAGAAATTAGCATTAGTTAAGGCATCATGTTATAGCTTTTCATTTTATTCATTACCTTCTACAATATAATCTTAAGATGTAAATTCTTGTACCCATTTTATGGCTGAAGAAACTGAGCGTTAGAGAAGTCAAGCAACCTATGAGGGAGCTTTTCATGGATCCATCTTTGTCTTACTGCTGAATCAATGCTCTTAAACTCTGTCACATGACTCTATCCATATGCTGATCGCACATAATTGTGAAAAGAATAAAATGAAAACTTCATAAGTCCCATAATTACTGCATGGATACCACATGGTGATTAGAGAGGGCAAACACTGAATGATGTTGCTTAAACAGGACCTTGATGTTTTTCTTAATATTTTTGCTCATCCTCCTACTTTAGATTTCATCAAGTTTTACTTGAATCATAGTTAATAATACAATGGTTAAGTCTTATAACTTTAAAAATTACACATGTAATAAACAATATTAAATTTCACCTGTCATGTAATAAACAATTTTTATATATAGTAATTATCAATATTTTTTGTGTATTGGAAATAAGCACTCATGAACTGCTGGTGGAAAATTGCTATGCTTTTTACATAACATGCTATGTTTTTCCCACAATGCATAATATTTAAATTTCATTGATTTTTTTTATATTAAACTCATGTGCCAGTAGCTAAGGAAACTCATGTCTCAGGTCTATGAATTGGGGCTACCAGTGAACAAAGTGACCAGAAATTTGAGAATATAAAAAGATCCATGTTAAGATCTAAAACAAAAGGGTATTTCCAGAGTTTAGGGAAGAGATCAAAATGCAAAACTCTGAATGGACCAAAAACTGCACATGGCTTGGTTCTGAGTTGAAAGCTGGCCAGGTCAATTCAAATGGCATAGACAAGAAAGAAATATCTGTGCAAAAGACACAAAGGTTAGGTTTAGGAAGTGCTATACAAATATAGCACAAACCATAATGATTAATTGGACCCAGGCCACTGGTTAAGTTTCACATGTTAAACTGAAAATAGTAAGACTCTTTTTCTTTTCTAGGAAATAGCTACATGATAAGGAAGTTGTTTATAGAGGGTAAAAACTCCCCAACATTTATTTGATTGTGCTTCAAAGTTGTAGGGACTTATGAAGAGAATTTTTTTTGTCAATTTTGAAAGAACATTAAAAATGAAATGCCATATCAAACAGTATCCTACAATGTTAGCCTTTGCATTCATAATGTCTATAGTTATCGACAGTATCACCTCTTGTCATTGTCTTGTCAAAAAGTTAAAATATATCCATATTGTTTTAACTACAGTCTGCCAATCCATAGGTCAAACTGTAAAATCTCTCAGGTTTGAATAGTAATAGGTCTAGAGATAATATATAAGTAGCATTTTAGATCAGTGATTTTTACAAATGATGTGTTGTTATGTTAATTATGCCCATTAATTGCTCACGGAACTGTTATTTATTGAACTATATTAAACCTGACTCAAAGACTCCTTACGACTGCACTTTATGAAATACCATCTTTCAAACAGGAGACTTCACCAAATAAACGCAATCTTTATGGACAAAACTTCACTTTGAACAGTATATTTTTTGTTTGGGATTTTTTGAGAAATTTTGTATCATATATAATAAGATAAAGGAGATGTTTATTATCAAAGGTTAGTGTCTAGTAAAACTGATTACTTTTTAGGTATAAATAAGAAAATAGGTATTTTTCCATTAGCATGGGTAACATTTTAAGGATCCTAGTGGCCTGATTAAATGATAACCAAACTATATTTGAATTGTGGAGAAAGTATATTTACAGTAAACAGTAATGTTTCTGCACCACATATTGTATTTTTTCAAAACTCATTATTTTATATATTTCAGGTTAGTTTGCCAACATAATCAATGTTTCATTTTCCCAAATCCTCATGCATAATTTATGAAAAAAGAAAAGTGAAATAAGCTAAAAGGGAACTTGAATAATGCTTTTTGAATTTGACCCATTAAAACATTAACATTAATATTCTTAAACTCTTTTTTATGACAGTTATATATACATATAATTAAAAAGTAAAATAACTCTACAGTATTTCTGATGAAAAACATTAATCTATGCTACCAAATTCCTTTTCTCTTCTTTTCTAAAGTTTCCTACCAGAAGCTTTAGATTTTTTAAATTAACTCTGTATGGTTCAAATTACTGTGTGATTGTACTTAGAAATTCAGGTTTAAAAATTATTGATCTTCCAAAGTAGAAGATGAAAAATTAATTCTCTGTCCTTTTTATCCCATCATCTACTTGATTGTTTTCATCTTTCCAGTTCAGTTATATGTTAATTCTGGTTGAAACAATGTTTACTTTATAAAACAATGCAAATTTTATTCATCACTATTTATGCAATGTGCGATGATTAATTTAAATTTTTGCTAAACCTTTTTCTATGATTGCTATAACTATAGTTACCCCTTTAGTTGCTGACATTGGTTATTTGCTTGGTTTTCAATGCACAGTATACTTTTTTATTATACTCATTAATGTCTAAATCTCATCTTAAAGCCTGCAGATCCATCAGATACTCCATGAAATTTAAGCTTGGTAAAGATGTCTGTTGGATTACTTGGAGTTGGTCTATTCCAGACTGCTGCCTTCTCTACTGGATGCACTGTTGTCACTTGAAATTTCAAGTGACAGGTTTTTGTTGTTGTTACTGTCGTTTATATTTTATTTTTTTAGTATTAAATACTTTATATATAATTTTCACATATTTGTGATCTCTGGGGTTCACCCCCACTCCCTGGAAGCACCAATTTATACCCTAGTGTAATCTCCTACATCTGCTCGTTTGTTTCAGTGGAGAACATCCACCAGAACTATACAAGAAAGGGCAACAAGGAGAGAAGTCTTTGAAAATGCTAAATTAAAGGTTTATTATCTTTCTCGAAACTTTTCTAACTATTTAGTCTTAAATAATATTCAAAGCTGAACCTAACTGCAAGTCAACATTTTTCAGGCACTACTTCCATTTTTCTTTGTCCACTGTTCTGGAATCTGACGTGGGTTGATGAAGTTCTACTTACAGACATTGTTCAGGGTCTGTTAAATTATGTTCTTATATATGAGAACATCTTATCTTAATTATTTTCTGTATGCTATTTTCTCAGAAATAGCATTTCCATTTCTATTTCTTTCTCAGAAAAAGCACATAGTCAGATATCAGAGTGTCTGTAGCAGACCTCTGATTATCATCTCATCTCTCCCCTATTATTCTTATCTTTTCCCTTTTGTTCTCTTTCAAGGAGATTTCTCCAAATTTATATTCCAATACATCTATTAAATTTATTAGTTCTGCCATCCTTGCTTTAATTTCCTATGGTTCAATTACCAGAGTGTCCTTTTTATCTTTTATACAGTAAGGGTTTTTTTTTAATATTTGCAATGTAATATCTTTTTTTTTTAACTCTCTGATGTTACTACAGCTAACTCTTTTTAAAATCTTTTCCACTCTTTACATAATTCTACATTCAAATTGTTTTATTTTGCTTTGTTCTCCTTTAGAAATTTCCTTCAGATGTCTGGTAATCCTTCGTTGTCTGTTCACATTTAAAGTGGGGAATGAAGAGTTGACTTTAAAGCCTTAGATTGTGGATGTAACTTGTCTCTTGTGAGCCTCACTCTGGGGTGATATGCTTGGCCTAGTTAGTTGGGGGAGATTCAATTGTCAGGGTCTTTGTGCCTGTGGAGATGATTACATATCCCAGAAGAGAATCTGGTAATTTTCTATCTGTAGGAGAAAAGAGAGAGAGAGAGATGTGTTTGCTAGCAATTGCAGAATCCTGTAGGATTGTGTCTGAATAGCTCAGAAAACAGAATACTTAATTAGATATTTAATCCCATTGTATTAGTATGAGTCTAATTAAGAGACAAAAATCACAGAGTAATTTGAACAGAGAATGTGAAAAATAAAAAGTATTAACTGAAAAAGATTACTGGGTAGAAAGAGTGAAAGTATTCTAAGGACTATCTTTGACAGAGGGAGAGTGCCAAAGAAAAGAACAAACTTGCAAGGGAGGACAACAAAAGCGGTTTTGTCAAGGTTGCAGGTCAGATTTCACTGTTAAATTGTGGTAACAGCCTCACTGTAGTGGAGAGGTTCAGAAGTCATAGGTCACAGTTTGTTTGCAGTTGTCGGATAAACAAACCACATCTCTGAGATACAGGAGGCTGAGGCTGGTGGGAAGGAAACCCCATGGAAGACTGGCAAGTAATGTACTTTCTGGGGACGGATGGGCAGAGAACTGACTTGGACATGAGAAAAGGCTTCTTAAGGTATAGATCATTGAAACACTTAATGTCCTCTGGAAAATACTGTGTTGGACATACTAGAAAAATGCCCAAGGTGATGCTGCTGTCATTTACTGGGAACTAGCTACACTCGTGCTGTTGAAACTGGACGACGGTGGGGGGAGGGTGAGCATCACTGTTGTTTGCCTCCAGAGCTCTTAGTGGCTATCAAAAGAGATTTTAAAAATAAACAATGGAAGCATTTCAGGAGCAGAAAATAAGCCCTCTTCTCTAGTACCCCTGCAATACCCTTTACTGATAACACCTAACACCATCTCAGTTGCAAAGATTCAGCTCCATGATGACTGAGTATCGATTTGGAGCTATGACAATAAACAGCAAATGAGAACACCCACTTCTAATTTGCCGACTGCTTTGCTGATTTTCTTAGTCCAAAGCCCTTCTCATTCTTTCCTTTGTGGCTGGATCTTTTAATCCATGTACAATAAATTACTTTAGTTGTAAAATTCATCTTAGTTCCATTTTGAGAGTCACCTGTTTTCCAGGCTGTTAAAAAAAAATTCAAAAGTTAGCAATTATTAAAGTTTTCTTCTACTAGTAGAACTTTTTTATCTCCTCTTCCTAATTATTGATATCTATACTGAACTCAGTTTTAACATACAAAATATAAATCATCAGTAGCTTAAGGCAAAGTGAGCTCTTGCTCAAGGAAATTTCAAAATAAATGTTCTTCATTAGGAAGAAGATCTGCAAGTGGAATCTAAGGTGTTGAGTTCTTCCATATTTTCAGTTCTGTTATAGGAAACAGTTTCCCCCTAGTTAGCTGGGGGAAATGCAACTGTCAGAGGCTTTGTGTCTTTGGAGATGATTACCTATCCAAGAAAAGAATCTGGAAATTTTCTATCTGTAGGAGAGAGAAAAAAAATAAAGAGGTGTATTTGCTAGCAAATGCAGAATCCTGTAGGATCCATAACTGTTACAATCTGTTACAGTTCTGTTTAGTTCTATGAAAGGGGTACCCTGTACCCTCAAACCTGCTGGTATAAATACGTTTACATCCACTGCATTAAAAAAAACCACTCTAGTGTGCAAGGCCTTCATTGGCAAGGAACTTTAATACAATTAGTGTGCAATAAAGAGAAGGAAAATACAAAGTGTTAAAACGTACAGTTTCCAAATCAAACACCCAAAATTAGCCAGCCCCTCATGGGTAAAGGCCCAGTCAAACACAGTTGGCCCCAAACGGGACCAATGAGGCCAGAAAAGCTTATCATTAGTCTAAAGACATAGAAAAGGGTCAGAAGGGGCATATTTGGGATGAAAGGCGCAAAATCAAAACCAAGATAAAGGCAGCCATTGCTGACCTCCTCACGGGTATCTCATTCAAATCTCTATTTCAACGGTCTCCTTCCATGTCCTCCGAGTTCCTGGTATCAGTTCAAGGTAGAGAAGCAAGCACAGCTCCTCATGTCTCTCTGTTCCAAGTACCTCCCCTCAGGTCTCCCTTGTTCTCCCTTATTCGAGTCTCCACTCCAGCTTCCTCTGCTCCTTGCACAGCTCCACTTTCCTCAGGTGGATCAGGGAACCTAGACCTTCTCTTTCTCTGGGCTCCACCTGTTGTAATTTCACAATCTTTAAGCCTTGCTTTGCAAGGTCATGATGGGGGAGGTGGAGAAAATGTATGATGTTCTATGGGGAGTTATCAGTGTGTAGAATATCATATCGTATTTCATTTACAAGAACTTAATCAAGTTGTTTGCCACTATAAAATAAGCTAGATAGAAACAGTCTAACTGTATATCCACAATGTAGAGAAAATGGGCTCAACAGTTACTTAGCCACACTGGCATCTCAGAAAAGTTCTTATTATTTGATGTCAAACTAATCACCTTACAGCTGCAGAATTTTAAATGATTCATGGTGTGTTGTATTTCTAGTTTATTTCTAGTATTTCAAGTTTATGATATGCTTTTATTGAGAAATAAGGAAATCTTATTACTCTTTCAAATATAGAGCTCACATCAAAACAAAATACTACATTGCCAATAGAACTTTGACTCAGTATACATACAGTTCTGCTAAAGTTGACTTTATGTAAACAGTGTCTCTCAATGTTGTGACACGGGCTTTAAGAATACTTATTGGGTTGAATGAGAAAAAAAAAAGATGCAAGTCTTTTTCCATTGTCTCTCCTAGCCACTTTGTTACTGAACCTATTAGTTTTTCCACAAAGAGAAAATTGATGCTGAGTATCTGGTAGCTATAGGTCAGATGAATTGATTTATTTCCATGAGCATTCATCAATGCTTATGCAGTATAGTTTCAAGTGGCTAGCGTTGGTGGCAAACTAAAGAGAGAATAATATTGCTGAAAGGAGCAGAGGTACTAGTGCCCAAGAACCCATCAAATAAAAATGAGAATTAATGAGACAGCAAATTGAGACTCGCTAGAAATCACATCTTCGTGATTTTGTATTAAGGTAAGAGGACTTAGTGTCTGTCAGAGTTACTTCAGTGAAGAAAAGGGAATCTGTTCATTAAGCGGGTTTGGACCAGTGTGGTTGAATTTCTGCCTCTCATTAGAGGACGTGTACTGTGCTTTCTCTTAATGTGCTAGTTGACTGGATGTTTCATCTTTTGGTGAAAAAGCGATTGCTAAAAATATCCTCAAATCCCATTGTCAATAGGACGCAGGAAGGCAAATTAGACTGGAAGTTCCTACTGTTCAAAATCTGCCTTATTAAGTTTTGCAGAATAAATTTTTATCTGCAAAAATAAACCAGCATATGAGTACTAAATCAAAGTCTGGTAACTTTTAGTGTTTCTTTTACTTTTTTTTTTTTTTTTTTTTTTTTTTTTTTTTTTTTTTTTTTTTTTTTTTTTTTTTTTTTTTTTTTTTTTTTTTTTTTTTTTTTTTTTTTTTTTTTTTTGAGACTAGGTCTTGCTATTTTTGCCTGTGGAACCGCAGGCTCTCGTTGCCCGGGGTACCTCAGACTCAAGCAATCCCCAGCCTCAGCTTCCCAGGTAGCTGGGATGACAGGCGCACGCCACCACACCCATGTTTCTTACACTTACAACTGTTATAGAACTGGATAAAGGTTGACGAGTATATACTTATTTTTTTTCTCATAGGAGGATGCTCTTAGAGTAATCTTTGTATATTTATTTGATAAATAATAGTTAAAGCATACTAATCATATGGTGATGATTCAAAAGCAGGCCTTTCTGGGGGATCTAGGTCTTGGTTCTGAGAGAGAAGCCACTTTATTGTTTATGCTCATGACTTGAAGCCACTTGAAGTTCAGCTATTTCCTCGATTGATTTTCTCACACTAACTGGTGACGCTGTTCCTTATTTCATGGTCTTCCAGAGCAAACAACAACATGCACATATCAGGTTAGCTTTATTTTTAAATTTCTCTCTAATGATCTTTCTTGTAAATGACCCCCAAATTCCCAGTGACCTTATTCAAACCATAAATATATTCAAAGTCTTCATAATTCAGTGCTATTTATAAACAAATGTATTGAATATCACAACAGTCTCATCACAGATACTCAATTGCAACACATTTATCCCTATAACTGTGGGTCTCTTTATGTCAGAAATGCTCCAATTACATTTTTCTCTGATTATTTAAATGTCACTCCTCTTAAATCAAGTTGAAGTCTTAGAAGTTTCATAGCATGAGTAAGAATTCTGCAAGCTACAGCCTTTCTTCATCTTTGCAGCTCTGGACTGAGTTATCCTTCAATTATCTTCATGCTTTAGTCTCACTTTTAGATATTCTATTATAATAAAGTGCTGTTAAACTGTCAAATTATTTTAATATTAAAAATTAAGGCATGGAATATATCACAATGCCTTAATAATCCATGCAAAGTATATGGAGATAATATAAATTGATAAGGTTGTCTATAGTGCAAATTTGATCATTTCTATTCGGAACTGAATAATATTCCTGAACCAATCAATTTCTGAAAACTCATCTTACTTTTTTCTGTATAAAACATCTGTAACTCAAAATACTTGAATGAACTAATTAAATATATCTCCTCTTATAAAACAAAATGCTTTATTCAATATGTAACAACTTTGCGAAAACTAATAAAGAACAGACCAATAATGTGACTTTTAAAATCAGCAAGTATGTGATTAAACAATTCATAGAAAAGCAAACAAAATGAGAGAGACACCCTTTCTAAAGGAAAATTATTTAATCTGAACCTTGGTGAAATCAATAAAATCCAAATATGCAGTAAAATGGTACTTTTGCAGTTTTAGATTAGAAAATACCTTGATGTTTATTTAAATGCTGTAAAGGGATGGGGGAATAGAAGCACATGGAATCACTGGTAGTAGGAATATACAGGGCCATTTACAGAACTACAGATGGAGATAACCTAAGCCTTGTACAAAAGGACATGCCAGTAATGTTAATGTAGAATATAGTCTTGATTAGCTATTCCTATCCTCTCCATATCTTTACAAGAAGGCTACTTCATGTGAACATCTCCTGTTATGTTGAGGGTACTTATATTTCCTCTCTATACCTAAGAACATGCTCAGACACTATCCAGAAAAATCCAAAAGTGCTGGAGAGTTAAGATCCTTCAATCAGCAGTTCCAGTTCAATGAATGATTCTATGGGAAGTTACTGGTTTATTATGGGCCCCAGAAGCAGAATAAATCTAAAGCATGTCCTCACCAGGCTCAAGTTCCCCACATCCCAGTGGCTCACAGTGACATGTTTCTTAAAACTGTTTTCTCCTTTCCCTTCATTGGATTTTTGTCCTTCTCATATTTAAAGAGAGTTTTAAAAAATTCATTTTGTTACACTGGTAGTGGACACTATTAAATAAAATAATGTGCCTAAAAACCTTTTATAAAGTTTTGCTTTGGTAGAAGTCAAAGTAAGGTAGGCATTCTTCTCAAACTTGCCTACATAAGGACAGGAATTGGGAATGATGTAAAAACATGTATCTATGAATACTGAATACTGACTTCAAACTCTAAGTGTATTCTTCCAGTGGAGTAGTTTATTTTCTTTAAAACAAAGGAATTGTTCTTTATATGCTGAACACAAATGTAATCAGAGTTACAATATCAAGTTTGTAAAAAGAATGTAAAATACGAGCGAATCTGGGTGTTTGTACAATCACCATATCTCAGGTGAAATCAAAATGAACTGATATAAAAAAAGTTCTGAGACTCCAACCTGGAGGCTTTAAGAATATACATGACATGAATTCAGCATATTGTTTTAAACATTTTGTGTATCTTAATTTTTATCCTATGTACATCTGTACCTGTTCAGATATTGAGTAATAAATATTTGAAAAATAGAATGGACAACTTTTTATGTAACTGCAAGTTGGATTTCATTTGTTGAGAAAAGTGACCTTGATAGAAGTATATATACATTCCAAGCTTTGTTACTAAGATTCTGTCATTCCTCAGTAAATATCATTCTGAAGTTTTAAAAGTAAAAGATATTTCATACATAGATTTCTGAACATGATCACCCATGAAAACAAAGATTGAAGCAACAAGTGACTCAAGCAACAAAACAACTAATTTTCTTTTTACCACTGTAAACTATACATATATATGTATATGTCTATGTATACTATATATATATATATATATATATATATATATATCTTACACACCTACACTTTGAAGGTTTTAAGCTATACCTACCAGGGATGATACATGCATTGGATGAAAAGACAATCTTCACTAAGAAACTAAGAAAAGAGTAAAGTTCTCTTGCATATTATGTAAAATGTTAAAGGAAAGCTTACATGAAAAATAATTCTGAAATCTACCTATGAAATAGTATTTTGCTCCTATTTTGAAAAATTATGTTCATGATTTCTAGTTAGAAGATAATTAATGTAACACACTACTGCAGTAAAATCAGTCCTTGCATGAAAAAAGCAGGAGTCATTTATTTCTTCTGTATTAAAATATCACCTTAGTTCTTTCTCTATCAAGTTCTCAATTTTTCCACCTTTCTTTTCATGCCTATTTATGACTTTTCATGAGACATTTTTGATCATAAATTTCTGGGTATAGTTCACTTGTTCAATAATTAAGGGTTTTTGTTTTTGTTTTTTCCAAAGACAAATGAACCTTTGGTCAGTCATTTGGTCAGCCTGGAGACCTTCAAGTTTGGGCTAAGGGAAAAAAAAAACCTCTTCCCACAAAGAACCTTAAAATGAACTTGAAAGTGAAGCTTAACTTCAGTCAGTATTCCTTAGACACTGGCATTAACTCTCACTTTGCAAAGGAGACAAGAGTTTTTGGTGTGGAGAACTCAGTACATGGTAGTACATTTCCTAATAGAGAATGTCTATGTTCTTCTCTAGTTGAGAAAGAAAACGGGTATTACTGAGGGTGAAGATATGAAGAACAACTATTATTTTTTAAGTGACAAATATAAATTAAACCAGAGACAAAATTATTTAAAGATTCCTTTCTGGCCTAACCATATATTGATGCTGACAACTATATGCTTAATTGATATTTTTTCTGATATGTGGATTCTGCTTTATTAATTCGGCAGAGATGAAAATAAATACCCTTTAAATACACTGAATTTGAGTGAGATAAATAGAAAGTAACATAAAGAGTCAGGCAGTCAGAGGATAATTTTCTAAGGAGTGGCTGCACCAAAGACAAAAAATGAAAACTATCTGCTCCAACTCTGACCATTTGACTGAAGAGACATTGTGGTGCCATTGTAACCTGGGCTTGTTTAAAAGAAAACTAGTCTGAGTAAGTAGGGTGTCAAATTATAGGCTCGGGTCTGAGTTTTTAGAATATAAAACCATAAAGCATTTTGTAGGTAGCACTGTAAGAGTGCAATGCCCAAAGAAGAGGTTCCAGAGTCCCAGCGCCTCCCCCTTTACCCCAAGACAGGGTTAAGCTAAGCAGCAAGAGGAAACTGAAAAGGATTTGGGAGAATAGAGGAAGGGGAGGAGACTCTAAGGCAGACTGTGGAGGAGGGACAAGTGACGAAACTCTATTTGCTTCTCAGCCTTGGACCTAAACCAAGGATTTGTGGGACATGGAGACACTTAATAGGTGGGTGAGAGAACCATAGTGTCACTCTTGAGATGCATTTTGATTTTTTTTTTTTTTGAGACTATGTCTCATTATTTTTGCCTGTGAAAACTCAGGCTCGTGTTGCCCGGGATACCACAGACTCAAGCAATCCCCAGGCTCAGCTTCCTGGATAGCTGGGATTACAGGTGCGTGCCACCACGCTCAGCTATATTTTTTTGGAACTAGGTTTCACTATGTGCCCCTGGCGGGACTCGAACCACGATCCCTGGCCCCAACCGCAGCTTCGCAGGCTGCCGCTTACAGGCATGCACCACCATGCCCGCCCCGCATTTTGATTTTGCTCTTTACAGTCCAGATATGCCTAGCCCTTCTTCCCATTTCCTGTGAGTTCTCGCCAGAAGGTGCCTTAAACTTGTGGCAAGCTTCAGGACCTCAGTGGCCCCTGTTCTGGTAGGGCATTTACCCATGAGGGGATGAACAATTTTGGTTATTTCATGGGAAAAACTTTTAACTATATTATTTCTTTTCTCTCTGTTGAACACTGAACTATATAAAACTTCTGCTCTTTTGCATGTCCAGGTAGAAGAGTATATACCTGTCTTTATGCAGTGAATGACAGAATCCATTTAAAACAGGCAGGTTTTGGGGTCGTAGGTTATCCCTCCTATTTCCTAAAAGCACAAAAGATGCAGTTTAAAGTATATAGATCTCTCTTAATAATATAAGAACAAGAACTAATACAGAACATCATAAAGAACCCTAGCTTGAAGTTATTTTGAGAGGAAAAAACTCAATCATGAACTCAATAATACCTTTTTTGCTAATATTATAGGAGATTAACAACAAATAAAACAAATAAAATGTGATGGATCAACTTGAAAGCTTGTCTTTGGCGAATTTATCCTACCATATGATAGCTAAGTATTTTCTATCTTAAAATAAGTCATGAATACACAATATACAGTCAAACAGATTATTTTAGTCTGACTGCATTATGCTTGGTCTTTGGTTGTATTTTTTAATCTGAAATATTTATTGCATGCTCTTGTTAGGTACTACACATTAAAAATCATTCTAAACTTTTAAAAATACAAATATCAGATCATTATTTAGCACGGAGATAGAAGTATCCTCAATATATGTATATGCATGTTGTAGATATGTGTGTACCATGTGGAAAATTAAAATGTTTGTTAGGTTTTTCCAGAAATCTCTTATTTTTTAGATCACATGTTTAAGAAGTTTGAAATGTCCCATGATACGCTGCCTACAGAATGTTGATGCATGAAAACCAGCAATATAATGCAATCTAAATCAGAAGGCCATGAAGACAGGAAGCTAATATATAATCCCTACTGTAAAGGCAGAACATAAGATGTCCACTTTGAGCAGGGAGGCAGAGAAATAAGATGGAAAAGCTTCCTAGCTGTACCTTTTTGCTCTACTCAGTCCCTCAGTGGTCTGGAAGATGCCTGTCTACACTGAGAAGGGCAACCTATATTACCAATGTAGGTAAGTGAATTTTCAGGATTTTTCATGCCCTTTCACCATTAGCATCTATGATCAGCATAGATCATATGCTGGTGGTGTTCCCTCTCCATGATCGTACACACCTTGCCCAGCAGATGTAAGCATGTGTGCGTGTCCATACCTGAGTCTAGACAGGAGGGAATAAAGAGATGGTGTAGCTTGAGGGGAGGAGAGAATGCCAGAAAGAACTCCAGAGAGAATGGGAGGATAACATGAAGGGAAATTTGGAGGAAGTAAAAAGAGAGTCAAGGCACTGTGTCTTTCGCTGCATTTTTCTCCCATTCACTATGAAAAAGTATATGAAGATAATGCCAACGACACCAACATTCTTCTTTAGCTGCTACAACCAATGATGAACCTACCTGGATTGGAATGGGTGCAAAACAACCAAGTACACTGATTCAAGTTCAAATCTGATCCCCAAAAAAGCATTGCAGGAAAATCTAGAGTAAGATCTAATTTGGGTATCCTGTGACTAATCAAGCTAACACATAAAATGAGATAGTTCAGTGAGTCTCTGTGTGTATGCGTGTGTGTGTGTGTGTGTGTGTGTGTGTGTGTGTGTGTATATATATGTTGAAGGGAAAATCGTCTGGAAGAAATCTTTTGAATTTTTGATGTAGCTTGTTATCAAAATAAGCATTAAACAACAAATAAATGC
>PVHY01005003.1:0-87534 GCA_004024945.1 Uropsilus gracilis
CGGACTCAAGCAATCCCCAGCCTCAGCTTCCCAGGTAGCTGGGATGACAGGCGAGCGCCACCACGCCCAGCTATTTTTTTGGAACTAGGTCTCGCTACAGGCCCCAAGCAGGACTCAAACCGTGATCCCTAGCCCCGGCCGCTTCATAGGCTGAAGCTTACAGGCATGAGCCACCATGCCCGGCCTAAAAGAGAGAAATGTTAAAGAGAAATGATTCTGAGCATTTTCCCAAAATAGACATTGGGTAATGGATAGCACCACTACAAGGATTTAAGACATAGATGTGGATCAGTGGGTCTGGCAGTCCAGATGCCCTCAGCACTAGGGAGGAACCAGAGGATGAAGAGGGTGGGCAAGCAGCCTGAGTCCTGGAGCTGACTGTCTTTACATCTGCCATGGTTGTGAACATCAACAAGTCAATTACCATCTCAGAGCTCTGGTTTCCTTGTCCAGCACAGGAAAATAGAACTATGTAATTCTCAGACTGTTAATGGCATTCAACAAGATAGTTCAACAAGAAGACTTCTGTCAACATAAGGTTGGTGCAAAATAGAACTCACCTCATGTTGGCTAGCACTGATTATTGTTAAAATCATAGTATTTGCTATGAATAGTTCACATCATTCTCAAAGCAGAGAGTGGAATGTTGAAGAAGGTTGGAGAAGACTATCAATTTGCATTAGTGAATAAAAAAAAAAAAAAAAGCTGAGGAAAAAAAGGTTAAAGCAGTGCCCCTTTGAACCGCAACCTCTTGGTCAGTCTGATTTTTTTTGCCTCCAAAGGATCTTAGAAATCTGTCCAGTCTCTTTGCTCCCACCCTCACCCCCACCCACCCTTAGTCTCTCTTAGATCCTTTGCTCTCAAATCAAGTGCATGGATAGACTGTTCACATTTTTACCTACAATGTCATTTAATATCATTGTCATTTAATACAATGTCATTCTGTAGCAAAATAAAAAGTTGTCAATGAGAAGGAAATTTGTGCATATGCAACACACTCAAGATTTCAAAGTTTTTAGCAAGTCTAGCACAAAGATGTCCAAATGTTTTCTCTGGTGATATTTTCAGAGGCTAAACTGTGATTAATCTCCCAGAAAGAACCCTTTGAAGCAGGATTGGTGACATCAAAGTCGTAATCCAGGGGTGGCAGGAGCTTTATAATGAGTAGGAAGCATTTTAACACATTTCAAAGGATTTACAGCATGAATAAACAATAGACCTCAGCAGACGCACCACACACACCTTTCAGAAACATAACTTATAAGAAGTTTCCATTTTAATTTAAATGTAAATACAGTGTTCACACTTCTTTCAAATGTTAAGCATCCTCAGTGCTTCACCCCTAGAAAGCTTCTTCAGCTAAGGATGCCTCATTGCTCCAAAGCACCCTCCTGTGCTTCCTGAAACTGTGACTACTGACGTGTGTCGGGAAAGAAAACGGAAGTCAGAGCAATCTATTGGAATTTATATCCTATGTGGGAACTGGGTTAAAAAAGAATCTGAAATGGAGCTTACAATAATCCCACACAATTTCCCTGCTTCCAATTTAAAGGGAAAGAGACAAGAGGTCGGAAGACAAAACTGGAACTTTTGAAAGATGGCAATTTCCTGCCTGCTTTAGAGGATTTTCATCTCTTGGAAAGTACCCAGCACCCATGATTATAGCCCAAAATGATGGGTTACAGTTTTAAATAATCATACATAGGATTCAGCTTCCCTCTGCTGCCCCCTCTGGGTTTAGAGGATTTGTTGCAAGGTTCCAGTGGTGACAGCTGCGGGGCATTCTGCTGGGAAATTTTTCTCTTCTAATTTTTCCCAACACATGAAAAAAACCTACTGGAAGATTGAAAAGTGATGCTGAAATGGAAAAGGTCTATGTAAAATTGCTACAAAGAGGAGCCACAAATTAAAAAATCAATGTTTTTGATTTATCAGTTAACTGATTGTTATCTGAATGGATATGTGAACTGAACCTGAGTTCAGTTCGAACTAACTAGCCTACAGTTAGTTTGGATGCCAAGAACAGAAATCACACCTTAATACTGTAGAACCTGTTTTGAGTTTTGATCCTACCCTTTCTCTAACTGCCATGCTGAAACTTCTACGTGAAAAGTAAATACAACGACTCATCTGTTTGGTGGATCCAAAAACTAAGACCATCTATCTGCTGATTCTGCCAGCAGATCTCCACACTGCAATCTCAAGACTTTTGCCCACTAATCAGAAACAGACAAATGAATGTAAGAACCAATCCAAAATAATCCAAAAGTCTCATCACACTGATATAACCTCAGACAACCATCCTACTGTGTCCCTGTGTCCTACCTGATATTATGTACCATGACACTGCCTTAGTTTGTGGACTCAATCATGTTTTCTATTCCAAAATAAATTCTTTCTTAATTATATCACAGTCTGATTATTTCTCTTGGGTTAACACTGTCTGCATGAAAATGATCTTGTGTTATTCTTGTCTCCATTAGCATGAATTTCTTTTTATAGGATTTGTTTGTCCAGGAAAATGGTTAGATTTTTCATTATAGCAAACTCCCCAAAGCCCCAAGACCCATGGAAAACTCTTCAATGGAAAATATCAACAGTTTATACCGAATGACTCTATGAATTACTCTTTTTAGAGTCCTCACCTTGCTGTTTTTACCAATTATGGACTTATCAAGACCCCTCACTTTAGAAGACCCACCTTTAATCAAATAAAATTCTGACCAATTTTCAATTTCTGTCCAATTTTCATTATCTAAACCAAAATTTAGAGGTGGTAGTTTCTCTTAGCTACAATAAACATCACTGTCTTATCAACAACTTGTGTTGGTAATAACAGGATGCCAGTGTTATAGACACATTTCTGTAAAAGGGAGAGGAGCACCTAAAGGGTGCCATTTTTCCCTGCCCCAATTCATACAGCCACTTTGGACTACAACTCCCAGCAGGCCATGAGTCAGACTTCTTGAACTGGGGGCAGCTATGAAGAAGTAAGCTAGATAAACAAATGGAGGGGGAAAGAAGGAAAGAAACATGTAGAGATACTTGAAAGAGATACTTGGAAGAAATAAATGGGTGAGAGATACCTGAGAACCGCTTCTGTTCCTTGGAAGAAACAATGGCAGTTGTAACCTTGACCTCATGTTGGTTTATGTGATATATTTTGAGTAATGAACATCCCCTTCCCTTTCAGCTCTTTGGGACCTAACTAATCTCTCTTATGTTTCTTTGCCTAAAGATGCCTTAAAATGGTGGCATGATTTCAGTCCTCAGTGGCCCTGTTTTGTGTAAAACCTGATTCATTGAATATTTATTCATGAGAGGATGGATAATTTGGGGAGTTTTATTGGGACTCTGTCTTTTTTTTTTTTTTTTTTTTTTGAGACTAGGTCTTGCTTTGTTGCCTGGGGAACCACAGGCTCATGTTGCCCGGGGTACCACGAACTCAAGAGATCCCAGCCTCAGCCTCAGTTTTCCAGCTAGCTAGGATTACAGGCATGGGCCACCACACTCAGCTATTTTTTGAGACTAGGTCTCACTTTGTTGCCCTGGGCAGGTCTTGGACCCGTGGACTCAAGTGATTCCTAGCCTCAGCCTTGCACTTCATAGGTTGTGATTAAAGGCACACACCACTGTGCCTGGCTTTATTGGGAATCTGTTATTTGAAATGTCTTCTTCCACTCCTCCCCATCACCCTATCTATTGTACACACACACACATACACACACACACACACACATACAATGTATTAAAAATCTTCCACACTGACTTCATTTGCCTTTGTATGTACAGATATATTATGTATCCCTTAACTTTTGGGGTGCTTGGGTCAGTTGCACACTAACATCAGACCTAAGCTGGTGTGATATTTGCAACATTTGAAATTTCAGTTAACAACACTATACCTAAAAAATTGCAAGGAGATACATTCGGTAGTTGTATAAAACATATAAGTACTCTGGATGTTTAAAAAGCTAAGTGGACAGCTGATTTATGAGGTGTTAAAAGCATAAAATGGAATAAGGTCTCTTCAATAAACAGTGTCAGGAAAAGTGGCAGGCACATACAAATGGATGAAATTAGACTACTATCTAACACCATATATAAAATTAACCCAAAATGCACTGAAGATTTGACTATAAGACCTGAAGCCACAAAACACATAGAAGAAAACAACAGATATCAAATTCTTTGAGATCAGCCCTAGTGTTGTCTCTGTGGCTAAGTCTCTAATGACTAGGGAAATGAGTAAAAATAAACAAATGGGACTATATCAGATTAAAAGTTTCTTTACAGAGAAAGAAATATCATCAAAATGAAAAAAATCAACCTACTGAATGGGAAAAGATTTTGCACACAGGTATCAGATTATATAAGTCTCATATATCAGACTAGGTTGGTATGTATATAATAATATATATTATATGTATATTACAATTTGCAACATGGATGAATCCAAAGAATATTCTGCTAGATAAAATAAGTCCTACAAAGAAAATAAATATCATATGGCCTCACTTATATATTATAAAGAAACAAAACAATTGAACAAAGAAAACAAATAAAATCTTAGACTACAAGAACAAAATAGAGGTTACTACAAGGGAAAGGAGCAGAAAGTGGGTGAATTGTATAAAAGTGGCCCATTATAAGATGATATATGAAAAATAAACCTTTGCTGACCAGTAGGTTGTAGCATGTACAGACAAATGTCTGAAAACTATTATACTTTATTTTAATTTTTTTTTTTTGAGACTAGGTCTCGCTATTTTTGCCCATGGAACCGCAGGCTCATGTTGCCCTGGTTACCTCAGACTCAAGCAATCCCCAGCCTCAGCTTCCAAGGTAGCTGGGATTACAGGTGCGCACCACCACAGTCAGATATTTTTTGGGGGGACTAGGTCTCACTATGTTGCCCAGGGAAGGACTCAAACCACTGTCCCTAGCTTCATAGGCTAAAGCTTACAGGCACCGTGCCTGGTGCTATATCACTTTATAAACCAATGTTACTTCATTTAAAAAAGAACTTAGTTTGTCTCTATGTAGGTATCCTAAATATTTAACAAGGACTAGTTTTAAACTTGATATGCTGGCCGGGCACGGTGGCTCGTGTCTGTAAGCTTCAACCTATGAAGCGGCCAGGGCTAGGGATTGCGGTTCGAGTCCCGCCTGGGGCCCGTAGCGAGACCTAGTTCCAAAAAAATAGCTGGGCGTGGTGGCATGCACCTGTAATCCCAGCTACCTGGGAAGCTGAGGCTGGGGATTGCTTGAGTCTGTGGTACCACGGGCAACGAGAGCCTGCAGAAAAAACAACAACAACAACAAACAAATAAACTTGATATGCTGAAGTAACTTTAAAGAACTACAAAAATATGATGCAGCGATGAGCCAAAGAGAGGACAGAGAGAGATGTTTGACTTTGTTTTGCATTATCCCAGGCATTTATCTATAGCTGTGAATGTTAACAGCAATAAATGGCAAGGAGGTATGGGGGGGGAGGTGAATGGAAGAGTTCCCAGTACACTTAATCTGTCAAGACAAGATAGAAGTTATTTATATAAATAAAAAGGGATAATGTATCCATATATGCATGCAGAAGGGGTTGTAGTTTTGTGGAGGGAAGGGAAGGAATCAAAAGTAAATAGGAAAACAATTCAAGCTCTCAGCTGATTTATTGAGGAAAGATGCACAGTTATCAAATTCATTCTTTTGGAATACACAGCCTTGCCTTTATTATGCATGTGGGAAATTCAAAACCCCAAAAAAACACTTTCCCTTTTTCTGTATTGAATTTTAATTGGCAGTTTTCTAATATCTTAAAGAATGTCTGCATAATTAACACCTTTAGACTATCTGTTTGAAGAAAGTCAAAGTAATATTTTCACTTTTTTTTTTCTTTTTCATTTAAGGATGTGAACTACAGCTTTAAAAATTTATGACCAGGAGGTCCTAAAATGGAAGAACTGAGGGGAAAAAAACAGTAACTCCTTTAATCCTTAAACTTTAAAATTTACACACAGGATGTCATCCCAGGAAACGACTGTTATCAAATCATTCCAATGCTCCCAAGAGGTAACACACATACCTTCCTAACCTGGCCAACAGAGAAACAGAGGCTCTGTTTTCTGCATCTGGTTGTCATGTTGATGGGTTTGCCAACTCAGTGTATTTTAAGAAGAAACTTCCCTCAGATAGTTGGACTTAAAAAGTTCTGGGTATTATGTTTCTTCCTCACATATTTTGCTGGATTGTACTTGCTAATAACATGGCTGTCCAATGACATGATGTATACACAGAGTCTGGAGCCCAGGCTATGCAAAATGTTGACCCATTCAGAAAAAAATCCACATACTCATACCTGCCAGTACACACCTGTCACTCACTTTTCCCCAGCTCTAGCAACAACCATGTGCACACAGTGGTTGGGTTTTTAGCCCAACTATGGCTAGTCCTGGACAAAACTACAATTTAGGCAAAGGATGTATTGACATTCCCCATGCTCCTTTGCATGTTCTTATTTCCATTTCTGAAGAAGCAATATGACTCTTATGTGGTCTCTCCTCCCTATCTGAATAAAACTTCCTCCTATATTCTTATACATTCTTGAACTTTCCCTGGCATCGCAGAACTCCATAGTTCCACCAAACTTCCTGTCTACATTCCAAATTAACAGGGTTACCATACTCATCTGACAACTAATCCAGGTCTAATTATTAATGGGTAGCTAAGTATTATTTCACTCATTTGAGATGTTGGCAGGAAAGATGTTGGCAGGTACAAAGGGAAAACTTTTATGGAATGAGTCTATTGACCAGTGTCTGTGTAAGAGGGACCTTTTGAAATATGTGCTCATCTTAACTATTAACTGTCCTCTACAGTTCTTATGGTGATGAATAAAACACAGTGCTTTGTCCTGAGGAGAAGATAGCCTCGAGAAGCTATTGGGGAAGGACAAAAGCTGGCATATAAATTGCTTACTGTAATTGGGAATGGAGAGTATTATAATAAACCTGAACAAAGTGACATGAAAAGACAAAAGACTAAGTTTTCTAGGGAGAATGAGAAAAAAGAAACCAAATAGTAGACAATAAATGAACATGATCTTGAGGAATTAAGTGGTAACTAACAGAAAAGGAAAGGATTCTATCTGGAAGATGCAGATTGTTAAACTAGGAGAACTTTTAAAACTCCAGAGCATTCCAGAGAGCTTGCATGGTAAACCCAAAGGTTTTCTTTTACTTTTAATATTACATTTCACAATAGCATAAGGACATCATTTTACTCTTACAAGTATAAACATAAGTTACTTGCACCTTCTACCACTGAAAATACTAACTATGGAGGCAACTGGGGGAGGGAAGGAGGTAGAAAACACAGAAAAGGAAAGTTTTGCTATGGCACTATGAGTCACCGGTGGGGCCAGAACAAAATCTTTCTTATTAAGCTTGTTCCAGTAGAGCTTACAGGTAGAGTGCTTATCTATCTGTGTGACCAAAAGAATACCATTAGCACAAGTACTTGTGAGGAGAAAGTCTTGAAAAATCTCATATGGTTTATATAGTTGCACATAGAAAAGTAACTTTCCAGAGTCTAAGACCAGAATCATAAAATGCTCAGACAGAAGCAAATAAACTGATTACTTCAGATAAAATGCCCCTCCCCTCCAGTGCTTAAAATACCTCATCTATTGATGGTGGATCAGTTATGTGATTTCCTTGTGTGAGGCAGTTACATTACATTTCCTTGTATTTTCAATTAAGACAAAGAAAGCCGTAGAAGGTGCTGTTAACTGCCTCAGTGCAGGAGGATGATTGAGTGCTGGGAACTATAAACCTTCTTTGGTTCTTCCTCTTCAGAGTAGAAACAATGAAAAGGACACTATACTTGAAGTCAAGATATGTGGATTCTTCTCCCATACTAGCCACTGGCTTTTACACACTAATATTATATGTCAAATAACAAGTTCAAGTAAATTAGTGGTTTTCAACTCACAACATTCTACCATGATACCCACAGAGTAAATGCTTTGTGACTAGCAACTTCACCTAGATCAATGTCCAGTAATGTGATGTAAGAGGAGAGCAACATTTTATGAGAAGGAACTACAAGGAACAGTATGCTACTGACCTGGCAAAAAAAAAAAATACAGGAACTTTACCAAGAGTGAACTTAGAGATCTAGTCCGAGCAGAAAAATATTTTTCAACAAGTAACATTAGAGATAAACTGTGCAAAGGACACATCTGACATAGGATTGTTGTTATCCAACATATAAAAACAATTATTGAAACACAACCAAAGAAAACAGTATTAGAAAGGGTCAAATTGAAGAGCAGTTCTTACCAAATAGGATACCTAGATGGCAAATTAAGCTCATGAAAAGATGTTTCACATCATATGTTATTAGGAAACATAAACAAGATATTATTATGCACCTACAGGATTTTGTCCTATCTACATCAACTGCTAACATCAAATGTGAAACAACATAAAATCTTTCACTGCTTGTGGGAATGCAGATCAGTGCAATTACTTTGCAAGACAACTCTGGAAGTTTCTGACAAAAATATACTATTACCAGAAGCATTCCACCAATTGGTATTTACCAAAGGAGGTAAAAACATGTATATGCACACATGTGTGCACATACACACAAACCTGTTACCAAAAATTGGAAACATCCAAGATGTATGTTGATTTACTTTCTGTAGATGAATTGGTAACTGTGGTGTATCATGGACTGGACCACTTCTTCTCAGTTCTAAAAATAATTAAGCTATCAAGCCATGAAAAGACATGAATGACTCTTAAATATATATGAATACATGAAAGAAGCCATTTAAATATTATATATTTTATAATTCCAACTATATGACATTTTGATAAAGGCAAAACTATGGGGAAAAATTTAACAGGAGATCAGAGAGGGATGACCATGTTGAGTACCAAGGTTTCTCAGGGCAGTAAAAATATCCTGTATGATACCACAGAGATGGGTAAATGTGTACAGCTAGTGTTTTTCCAAAAGGGTTCAGATGGGTCTTTTCCCCAGCATCCAGAGTAAGCTATTTCCAGTATGTGTCACCCTAGTATATAAAACTAAGGTCCTGTGGTCCTCAGGAAAAAATGTTACATAAACATTGCAAATTGCCTAGATTTAATAATATTTGTAAAATCAACCTTTTTATTGAGAAATTATGAAGATAGGACATAAATCCAGAGGCAAGGTTTTGTAAGATGAAATCATCCTCTCCTCATGATGTGAAACCTCTTCCTCTCTCCTTGAAGTCTCTCTAGGTATCCTATTTGGTAAGAACTGCTCTTAAATTTGACCCTTCCTAATACTGTTTTCTTTGGTTGTGTTTATAGGATAAAACAATTCTCCAAACGTAGTTGTTAAATAAGGTCTTTTTCTCCTACTAATCTGATGTTAATGTTCATTTATAAACTCAGAGGAACACAAAGGGGTAGGAAAATTTTGTCCTGCACCTGACATGTCTTTATACTTTTGTCCAACCCCATAGAATAACACCAAGAGTGAAGCTTAATGTAAACATAGACTTTAATGGAAATAACATGTGAATAGAAGTTCATCCATTGTAACAAATGAGTCACTGAATCATTCTGAGGGAGACATATTGATAATAGAGGAGTCCACAAGGGGACTTGGTCAGTTGGTACATGGGAAATCTCCATCCCTTCTCATTTTGCTGTGAACCTAAAACTGCTTTAAGCCCGGCACGGTGGCGCGTGCCCGTAAGCGACAGCTTATGGAGTCACGGCAGGGCCTTGGGATCATGGTTTCAAGTCCCTTCCAAGGCAACCCACGGAGACTTAGTCCCCCCAAAAAAAATAGCTGGGCATGGTGGGGCACACCTGTAATCCCAGCTACCTGAGAAGCTGCGGCTAAGGATTGCTTGAGTCCGTAGTACCATGGGCAACATGAGTCTGCAGTTCCATGGGCCAAAATAGCAAGACCTAGTCTTAAAAAAAAATCCTTTTTAAAAGAAAATGTAGATAAATAAGCACAAAAATAAGAGTAATGATTGTGAATCAAATCGGAACTAAAAGGTGGAGCAGTGTTAGACATCCTCCAACTCTGAAAGTCTGTGGTCGTGAAATACATCCTGAAGATCCCAGAGGAAGGAAAGTACGAAAGAACAAAACAAAGAAAAACAAAAATCTGTGCAATGTTTTGTTTCTTACTTTGGTAGGAAGAAGGGTGAGGGGATGTTGGATTAGAGAAACAGAAGAAGCTCACATCATGATTGGACATTTCATCTGCTATAGCTTCTTTTACCAATGATGATCATGTGCAACTAGCAATGACTCTATTTCTATAACCCCTTTTCAGCTACGTCTTCACTTGGCTAAAATGAGTTTGCAGTTCTCTAATTTTTATATCACTTTCTTTCTCAGTCTACAAGAGAGGGAAAATAATACGCTTGTTGATCTCTTCCTACAATGTTTCTAAGATTAAGGAATCTAAAATGCGTTTAGTTAATAGCTTCATAATATCTTCTTCCAGTGAAAAAGCATACTTCTTTTAGTTTGCATATTATCAAATACAGCTATCTTGGAAAACCAGGTGCTATTATGAATGTAATCATGTATGTAAATCTTTTTTTTTTCCTACTGAGTCTCTGAAAGTGTTCTAGGCTAACTTTTCATCTATAGGCATTCAACCCTAATATTCACATTTGAAAATTATTTTGCTTTCTGTCAAGATCTATTTCGTAGTCTGAAAATTCATCTGTATGTCTTTAAATTCATCTGTATGTCTTTGAGCAATTTTAAGAATAAATACAACAAAGATTAAAAAAATGTTAGCCATAAGATCAAAAAATCAAAAACTTATGATTAAAGAAAAAAATAGAATTACCATTATAATAAGTAGAAAGGTAACAAAACTTAAAATATGCTTCACTAGCCAGCATCACTCATATCTAACTTATCCAGTCATAAGTTTGCTAGATAACCACACATCCATGTTTCTGTCTCTGTCTCAATCTCTCTCTCACACATAGTCACATATCATGATTTTTGTTTTTATCAAATCATAAAATAGCAATGCACAGAAAACGTCTACCACTGAAACTTATGTGTGTCCTGGGGTTGAAGAAAGAAACTGAATATTTTCTTCATTGCTTTCTTCTTAAAACGTTGCTTTGTTGCAATTTGTTTTACAGAACTGTGATGCACATCCAGAAGAACCATTGCATTTCAGAAAATCCCTAATTAAAGCTAACCTACAAAGAGGGGGGTGCAATTAATTACAGATTTTTAAAAAATAGAAACTATTAAAATTAAAAACCAACAAGAAATGTTATTTCTCTGTGAAGCATCACAAAATACTTTGCCAACTCTGGAAATGGCAGCTAGTCATTACACCTGGGTCTGAGATCTGTCAAATCAACATAAATATTCTATCTTGTATTTACCTTTAGGAATTATTTGATTCCTTATAGCAGTTTGAGACTCTTTGGATTTAAGCACTAAATAATTTTTTTCTCAATCATTAATTAGCAAATATTTCTTTAGCAACTGCTATAAGACTTGCAAAGTCCCCTACACATAGTAGACACATTAAAAAAAAAGTTTATCGAAGACATCCCAATGTGTCAGAACAATATTTTGAGTGATTTATACTCTTGCCTTCTAGAAATGAACATATCTAATATGTCTTGGCAAATGTAAGTATGTAGATTCTTCTTTCAGTCATCCAAGAACACTATGCCTCATTATCTCAAAGAGATAAGTAATTGACTGTGAACCATTTTGCAGCCTTAGTGTAGCACTGGGGCTGAATCATAAACCTGAATGAACCTGTTATAATTTAAATGTTTCTAGAACATGTTTCATTAAAGTCAAAGATGATCCTTCATATAACACTACTAGTGAATCTAATGAACACTGTGTGTTGTGACTCCTCCCTGTAGCCTGAACTCCATGAGGGCAAGCACTAAGTCTGATCTACTTCGTGCTGTATGCTTAGTTCTTAGCACAACTTGCCTAACACAAAGTAATTACTCAATAAGCACATGTGGAAGAGTAAATGAGTGAGTTCATGCATTCAACTTTACTTAACATGACACCACTCAACAGGACACCCTCTAGGAAAAGAGCCAGTTCATCTCACTTCCCTTCACATACTCTAAACTTTTTGTTAATCTCTGACCCTGTATGTTCCTTTCAGACTTTATATTCAGGATATATGATGCCTGGATGGCAAAGTTAAACTGGGTAAATCTGAGTTCTAAAGTCAAACCACCTGGGGTTCGTCTTAGCTATGTCACTTACTTGTTAGGAGGTCTTGAGTGAGTTATTTGCCTCTTTAGAATCTGGGTTTCATCATCCAGAGTGCTAGATGAATGTTTACTAAGATTTGGGAATAAAATGTTCCTGTTGAATTTATAGTTAACGGAGTTTCAGTGGCGAATAGAGATGCAGATGTTGCTGGTACAGGGGACTTGATTGGAACCACGTGGAACCCCTTGGAGTCCTGGCCGGCCAAGAGGCCACTGGACTCAGTTGAATGACAATTTCTTCAGCATAAGATTTACAAAAATATTAATAATTTGGGGTTCTGGTTAGTTGAAGTTTTACAATTTTATAGACTAATTTTTTATTGTCTTGCTAAATGTTAGGTTGGATGAATAGAAAAGTAAATGAACCAAGGGTTTAAGATTTGGGGGTTTGATCTACTTTCTTAGGGTACTGTTTTAAAACACAGATATCAACAATCTCTTAACAAAAGGAAAAGAAGAAAGCAGAGGAATAAAGATAACCCACGGGGTTACAGTGTACTACTACCTACTGCTTTAAAAAAAAATCCATGGTATAAATAAATGTAGAAAAGCATTGTTTGCCCTATATTTGTCCTTCTATCCAAACCAGAATAGAGTTAACAACACTTAAATACTAACATTCATTGAATATATCAAACTGTAATCGACACTGTGCTGAGTGCATGAAAGGCAGTGCGTGAAAGGCGTAACAACCTTGTGAGTCATTGCTCCATGGAAAGGAAACTGAGGCAGCAATACTCTCTTGCTCAAGGTCAGATGTCAGCAGTGCAGAATAACTGAGCAGTGATGCTGAGCTATTCAACAACTGGGATGGCCTAACTACCAAGTGTTTGTTTCAGGAGTTTTGATCATTGTAGGATAAATTATTTGGTCAGGTGTTCCCCTCCATCAGCCTGTATAAGCAGCACCTGCAGGTTTTTTTTGGGGGGAGACTAGGTATTGCTATGTTGCCTGGATACCACAGACTCAAGTTGTCCAGGGTACCACAACTCAAGTGATCCCCAGCCTCAGCCTCCCAGGTAGCTGGGATTACGGGTGCGTGCCACCATGCCCGGCTGCTTTTTTTTGAGACCAGGTCTCACTATGTTGCCCAGGGTAGTCTCGAAGCTGCGAACTCAAGCGATCCCAGGCCTCTTGCCTTCCAGCACTCAGACAACTGGCCCTCGCCACCACACCTGGCAGCATCTGCAATATTGCATCTTCTCCATGATTGTGCAGTCTAGTGGGTATGTGCCTGTGTAAGTCGGAACACCTGTGCCTAGGAGACAGGGGATAGAGGGGTGCAAAGGGCATGAGATACAAGTGTGAGAAAGCATGAGATAACACCAGAGAGCCCAAAGAAAGATCATGAAGATTCTTGGGGGACTGAAGGGCTTGCCTACCTCCCAGCAACCCCAGTCCTGGCCCTGGCCCTGGTCCTGTCTGGTATGTTGTGTAACTGCTAGAACTAAAAAAAAAAAAATCTTCATAGATTGGTGAGCCTGATGTCTGTGCACTACAATTATAGTCAAAGCAGACCACCAAGTGGGTTTGCTGCTTGGTCAAACTACTTGGACCCAAAAGAATTTACAAGATGGCTGGATTTTTTTGTCATTTACCATTTACACACCAAACCAGGCCACCTGTGCAGCGACACCCCCTCCCCCTATCCAACTACCCAGCAATCACTATTGCTGTGGCATGGCCAAACTTAATCTTCTGAAAATAGTTGTGGTTTTTGTGTAACTTGAACTGCCTTTGTGAAACTCAAATAATCACTTGACTAAATGTGAACCTTCATAAAATCTCAGTGCCCTTCTCTCCCACTCCCAGCTCTCAAGTTCAGTCAAGTGACATTTTGTTTAGTTTACTGATATCTCACATGTGCAAACCAGTAAAGTTCACAATTGTTACTTCACACAGCTGTGGTTTACAGCTTCTCTTCGCACACAACACGCTGGCACCAGAGCAAAATGATTAACTTTTATATACTCCTAACATATGGACCAGACTGTTAGAAGCTGGTCTTATGTTCTAAAGACAAAAATGCAGTTTCTATGAGCATGACCCAAATTTCTGGGGGGAAAAAAGTGTTCACTTGTGATCCATCTCTAAGCAGAGATAATTATAATTATAATGGCTTTTTCCTAATTTATTTGACTCGAAGTGACTGAAGTTATCTTTTAGTAAGGGGAGGAGGGGATGACGTGAAAGCCCATTATAAAGTGATTTTATAGTGGAATGAATTAATAAACTGTAAATGGCCTTAAGATTTTTTTCTCCAATATGAGAAATGAAATAGCAGCAAGAACCTTTCATCTTAAATTGGCACATATTTCTTTTCTATGAATGAGAAGAATGCTGGCTTAAAGAATTTATTTTTCTTGCATTTCTGATCATTTGAAAAATCCAAACTGCCATATTTGCTATCCTGACAAGATTATCAAGAAGTAAAACAAAATACCTCTAAATTGAACTGCCACTTAGGTATATAATATACATTCACTGTCACATTTAGGAAATATGAAAATACTATCAAGATGTGTTGGGGAAGAGAATGGATCTGTTTCACAACAGATAGTAACTTTCCCAGTATTATAGTCATTATCACAACTCATTATTTAAGCTCACTTTAGTTTTTCTTTTTCAAAAACACAGCAGCAACAAAGTCTCTAGATCTGGCAGAGCATGAGGAGATTCTGAAAAAATGGATTTAAGACTCAATCCATTAAGAATCTTAATGGAAAACAAAGACTCAGCATTTGATCAGTATTGCTTCAGCAAGTCTCATCTGTCTCTTCATCATTGAGATACTTTTCACAAAAAGCATTTTACTGGAACTGGAAACTCTACATGAGATTTTTTTTAAATTGCTATTTCTGCAGTAAAGATAACTAATGAATTTTCATAATCAGTACTCTCTAATCTTCTTAATCATGGTAAGCTCTCCTTTTCACTTTCCACAAACCATGTGCTTTCTGAGACATACTTTGGGAAACCCTGTTCTTAACATTTAATATGGAACTATTCTCTCTTTGTAATGAGAGCCAAGGGAACTCTAAAAGCTTGCTCTGAAACTCTCCAAAACAAGACTTCTTTCACCCACTGAGAAATGGTTTGAAGTCAAGTCTACATGCAATAAAATCTTCATTTTACTAAGAAACAAGAATTTATTTTCTTTGAGAGGACCAGAAAGAAGGGATTTTTGGCATTTCTGCACTTCTCTTTGAGAGCAGAATGAGGCACTTCTGTAACCAGGGTAGGAATTCTTTATAGCCAATCTATTCAACATGGTGGCTCCTGAACACACTGATTGTGGCTAGTCAAAATTCAGCTGTACCATATATATAAATATACATCAGATTTCAAAGACAATACCAAAAACAGTAAAATGAGATAATAAAATTATCTCATTCATTTTTATATTAATTACATATTCAATTATTTTGTATAATTGAGTAAAAACATATTAAAATTAATGTCAATTAAAAATTAATGCTATAGTCTGAATTTTTGTGATTCCCCTACCCCCAAATTCATGTGCTAAATCCTCTTTTTCAGTGCAGTAATATTTAGTGGTAGGGTCTTTGAAGAGTTTTTAGGAAACGTCATGAATGGAATTCAGACCCTTGGAAAAAAGAGACCCCAGAGAACTCCCTTGGCCCTTCCACCATACGAAAACAAAGAAAGAAGACAGCAATCTGTGAACCAGGAAGTGGGTTCTCATCAGATACCAAATCTGCTTGATTTGACTTGAGCTATGACTTCTCATTCTCTAGAACCATGAAAAATAAATTTCTTTTGTTTATAAGCCACCCAATCCACAGTATTTTGTTGTAGTCTTCTTAATGGACTAAGACAATCTGTTTCTTTATACTTCTTAAAATGTAAATAATAGAATACTTTATATCACATATGGACAGCATGGTGCAAAAGACCAGAGCAAAAGACAGATGCAGTTTCAAAACATAAGACTTGAGACTGAAGGTTTGGGCAAGATATTAGGGGTCAGTCTATTCAGTCTTAAGGATCTTTTGAATGAGGAGTTTCTTCTTCATGCAAACCCGACACTTTGTAGATGGGAACTAGTTCAGAGAATTAAACCTGCCAGGTGCAAAATACCAACATAGGTCATTATCAGTCAATGTCCTGGGCCCAAGACAAAGGATTCTTTATTCCATTACTACTGAAGACCTAGAAGTAACAATGAGAATTTTTAAAGACACATTTAAGTCATCTGCATTTAAACAAGAAGTAGAGAGGTCATGTGTGAATTATTTTCTTAGAGCATACAAATCTGACACTTAAAGGCCTTCAGGAGTAGGGGGGGAAAAGCAGAATTTTTAGAGATATTATCTTCTCATCTCCCCTTACCCTTACCTTCCCACTTCTCTACCTCCCAACCTCTTCCCCTTCAACCACACCACATGTACTTTGCCACCTGGAACAAACCTAACAAAGAAAATAAAAGATTTATTATAGACAAAGGACTGAAGATCACTAACAAAGGGAGAAATAGAAAGGTATGAAGTTTCTCCTGGACTATCCAATTGTTGCAGGACCCTCTGTTTCCTCCTCCCACACAACAAAGGGCAGAACCTAACCCCTTCCTGGAACTTCACAGAAGCAGCAGAGGCCTTTCAGCTTGTCCTCCTAGCCAGTTGTGGTAATAATATGACCACAGTAATAATATTGCCACGGTCGTATGTCCATCACAGCCCCCAGAGTGGCCTAAAACATTTAGGAGCAAATATGTGGGTCTTGTGCTACCTAGCACACACATATGTGTACGGTTTGCTTCTGGGAAAGCCCCCAACCCATTCACTCCACCCAAGAAAGGGGCAGACAGTCTCAAATGCTGGATGAAACTGCAATTACTTCTGTGGGCTTAGAGCACCTGAGTCCCAACAGGACTTCACACATGACCTCTCTACTTCTAAATGCAACTATGACTCTCTGAATTCCACAACTTGTTAAAATAGATTTCAGAGGTTGGTGGACTTCAAGAAAGTAACACAAATCACAGGATAACCACATCTCTGATGTGTTTTGAGTATTCTCAGAATGACCTGTAAAGTCCATTCACAAATTGTCTCTCTGCCTGAACCGACAGACAGTGCTTAGCACTTTTGGGAGCGAGTGCATCTCTGGGAACTAGGAGGAGCAGTCAACTAAATAGACAAAATCTTGACCTCACAGAACTTACATAGATTTCACCCAATCCACACAAAAAACTACCTGGAGGAGGTGATGGTAGGACTTTCTGGAGAGAAAAAAAAAATTAAAGAAATTATTAAAGGCCAGGCATGGTGGCTCTTGCCTGTAAACTTCAGCCTATGAAGTGGCCGGGGCTAGGGATAGCGGTTTGAGTCCCACCTAGGACCCGTAGCGAGACCTAGTGGTGGCGGGTGCCTGGGAAGCTGAAGTGGGGATTGTTTGTGTCTGTGGTACCCTGGGCAACATGAGCCTATGGTTCCACAGGAAAAAATAGCGAGAGCTAGTCTCAAAAAAAAAAGAAAGAAAGAAAGAAATTATTAGGAGACAGGTAGAGGTAGAGATGGAAGGTATGGGGATGAGCATGGGTATGAAAGAATGAAGTCATGCCAGACAGCATAAATATAGGTAATTCCATGTAGGTGTGAAGTCTTGCTTACAGGCTGAACAATATGTTGTGTATGTAAATGAAGTAGAAGACATGGTCTCTGTTCTCATAGAGCTTATAATCTCAGACAAGATGGCTGCATGAGCCACAACTTCACAGCTAGGTAAACCAAAGAATGAGTTGTACAACTCCAATTATATATTATTTTTCTATCTTTTACTGACATTGAGGTAACACCAGTTTAAAACACTATGATCCAAAAGTATATGTTCACACCTCCTCAAATGTATGTTATTACACCATACCTACCACCAAAGCATCCACAGTCCTTCCACCTTGCTCTCTACCCTCTCACTTCCCGTCTGATAATCTCAATTTTGATTGTAGGCTGTTGAAAATGAAGAGCCAAAATTATTGGCATTTGCTATTATTTACAATGGAATGCTATTATTCACAAGATGCCTGACCAGAAACTCTCCCCTCTCCAGGAGGAAACCCCTTGGTCACACCTACAAAAAGTTTTGTGACTATCAAACACATTACTGATGAGTGATTAATGGGAAAAAAATTGTGACTGTGCTTGTGCCTTTTGATTGAAATTAGTGTATTGAGGTACCTCAATGCATTAGAGATAAACAAGAAACAGGAAATGGGTATATATAAAAAAATGAGTAGGTTAAAATTTTAACTAGGGGAGCCAAGAAAAATAGATTTTAATAGAAGGCCTGAAAAAAGTGAAGAAGTTAGCCATTGGAATGTAGGTAATTGAATATCAGGGTTTTTCACACTCTTCCACCATTAGCCTCTATAACTAGCACCTGTATTATTGCCTGTCCCCTGATTGTACAAACCTGACACAATGGATGTGCGCATGCATAATTGTATACACCTGGGCATGGGAGGGGGGCTCAAGAGTTGGGGTGGCAACACCCTGGTGGAAGAAAAGGATGCAAAGAAAACACCAGAGAGAACTCAAGGAAAATTTGGTGGAATTCAGAGGCACTCAAGACAAAGAGACTCAAGTGGCTATGTCTTTATTGGCTGTTTTTTCCCCTGTTTACTATTTTAAAAAATCTATGAAAATAATACCAAGTGCTCCAATGTTCTTCCTTAGCTTCTAGGATCGATGATAGACCTACCCAGATTGGGTTGGTTGTAAAGCAGATGTCTTGAGGAAAAAGATTCCAGAGAGAGGGAATAGCAATAGGAAGTGCCTCTACTTAAAACATATAGCTAAACTCTAACTTAGTGATGAAAGGATGAATGCGTTCCCCTCCAAGATGAGGAATGAAATAATGGTTCCTTTGTCTATTACTATTTACATTATACTGGAAGTCCTAAGCCATGGAAATATGACAAGAAAAAGAACTAAAGGGCAAAGATCACTTAAAAACTTCAAAGGAGTTTTATTTACAGACAATATAACAGTCTATATAGAAAATCCCAAGGAATCTACAAAAGTAAAAAGCAAAACCAAACAAAAGCTGTTATAACTAATATGTGAGTTGAACAAGGTTGTGGGAGATAAGGGTAACACCCCAAATCAATTATATTTCTACATATGACTCATTGAATAACTAAAATTAAAACAGAATTATACCAGTTGTGAAAGTTAAACACCTAAGTGTAAATCTAACAGAACATATATGGGATCTATATGCTGAAAATAGCAACTTGATTAAAGGAATCAAAGAAAATCCAAATTTAAGTAGACATACCAGTTCAAAGATTGAAAGTGTCAACACAGTAAAGATGTAAATTCATCCCAAATTGAGCTATAAATGTTATGTAAATAGAACCAAAATCCCAGCAGGAGTTTCTATAGTTTCCAGCAGGAGCTACAGATAGTTGCTTCTAAAATTTGTATAGACAGGCAAGAAACTGAAATAGTCAGAATTATTTTGAATAAAAAAAAGAAATTAAAGTTGGAGGATTCACATGGCCTCTTTTAAGGCTTCTATAAAGCTTCAAGAGTCTAGCAGTGTGACATCAGTGAAGAGTTAAATACATAGATCAGTGTAAGAGATCCACACAAATATAACTAATTGATTTTTGACAGATGCAAAAGCAATTTTATGGAGAAAGGATAGCAATTTCAAAAGTGGTTTCGGGACAACTTGACATAATTATAGAAAAAAATGAACTTCAGCCTCAGTTTCATAAAAATTTACTCAAAATAGATGCTAGATCTAAAAGTACTCAGTGAAAGTACTGATTGATATCCAACTCCATACAAATGCCTGGAGGGCACTCTGGTTGGCTTTACTCAGTCCTGAACACCACTGCCCAAATTGTTCCTCCTTGCCCTGCAAGCTATGCTCTCCAGGAGCACACCCTGAACACCACAGCAATTCAGATTGGCACTAGGCCTCCACCATCAGCTTTCCTTGAGTCCTATTCACTTAAACATCCTACTCTCACTTCCCTCTTCATTCCAGTGTTGTAGATCCTGTCTTTGAATGTCTCACTGCTCCCAGATGATTCAATATTCTTTAGTCCTCAATAAAAAAATATATATCCTAAAAGAGACCTATCTTGTTTAAGGAAAGTCTTTCCTCAAGTGGATCCATATTTCCATGACCCCTCCTTCAATTTTAACGTGTATAAACACAGTGCATATATTCTCCCTTCATTTACTGATTCACAAGCCTGTTCAGAATCTACCTTTTTTGCACATTCTTTACACAATTTAGGATTTGTCAGTATCTACTCCTGACTATTCTGACTGGGATTTTCTTTATTCCTTCTTGAAAGCCCGTATATACAGTACTATAGGTAGATAGATGCTAACTATATAATCTGATCACTGAACTATACACCCAAATTCAAAAGACCCTCAGCACTCTGAGAGAGTCAGCTCAGTAAAGCCTCTTCTTCACCTTAAAGGCAAGCACTGTCCATGCTGGGATCCTGGAGCTTTGTCCTCGAGAGCAAGTTCTTCTTCCCAGGCCCATTTGCTGACACAGGAGCAGCCCCAAGTGGAAAATGAAAACTCTGAGAGATGGTTAGTAAAAGATATCCCCTCAAGAGCTTAGCACTGAGTAACTAGAGTTACAGAATCAGAAAAAGGTAATCAACAGCATGCATATTAGTAGTGAATGTGTTATAGTGTTCTTCAGATATAAAGTGGGGGCTCATCTCCCCTTCTTCCCCGGGCAGATAAAATAGTCCCAACTGAAATTAAGACAGACTTTACTTTCTGTAAATCAAATTTTAAAGGGGACACCTGAGCGGGATCTTAACTCTAGTTTCTGATGTGAAAGCAGACACTGAGGCTCAGAGGATGATCTCTCTTCTCCTATGGTTGGTTGTTTTTTCTTTAGTTTCTCCTCAGTTCTAGCTCCTTTAAAACCCCGTTATCTGGAAGTCAGAATTCATAATTCAAAGACAAAAATGGACTTTCAAGTTCTTTTTGAACCCCCTCTTCTTTCTTCCAAGTCTTTAGAACTTTTCTCTAGTTTACTAGTAGCAAGCAGAACATTCCCCCCAACAGGAAAATATGTCATGAACCTTTGTTATAACATCTTTCTTTTTTAATGTCTACAGTAAATTCATTCAGTTTGAAATGAATGAGCTAAGTGAAGCCCTAACTGAAGGGCTAGAAAGCAGTTACTGCCACATCAAATATTCACACATAAAATCTTCAGGTTTCCTGCCAATAGTAAGAATTACAAAGAAAATTTCATCACAACCAAAGAGGACCATCTGTAAGTCAAAGAGAGCTGGTGCTGGGGAGGACAGAGAGAATCCATATTGACTGTGACTGCTTCAGTTGACCTGGTTGTCACTGAGTTGCACTGGGATGCAACAGACACAGGCATCTCCTCCACAGATGCAGCAGCCTGTGAGCACAAGGGGCTGCTGGGAAGGGGCCACAGAAACCTGTGAGGAACTGATGACCTTGGGCTTCATTATTTTTTTGCCCTCTTTTACCCTTTTCAGTAGTTCAGGAGAAGTGCATCATGAGCAGGGAGAGAAGTGCTAGAAGAAGAAAAATGCCCAATGGATTGACTATATTCCACACCAATACACAGAGATTCATCGTCCCAGCTTGGGGATAGGAGATTGACCACGGACAACACCGGTGAATTGTCCTCTGCCCTGCCGTCCAGTGAAGCAGCTAATTTAAAAGGACAGGAATGGCCCTGACACCTGTGTTTGAAGATAAAGGCTAACAAGCACTCTAGTCACTAGGCAACCCCTACTTAATTGGACCGGAAAACTTAGACTAAGAAATGAAAGGTTTTCTTTGTATTTTGAGGTATCTTTTTCTATCTCTTGAAAAAGATGCTGTCAGTAGAATGCACATACAAAAAAAGTGTACAAAACTTAAAAATACACATAGCCACCAGGATTGGGACCAAGAACACTGCCAACACTGGACAGTCTCCAAGGCCTCCTGCCTTTTACTTTTCTCCTTACTCTGTCGTCATCCCTAAAAGAATCCTGTAATTGCTCACTGAGCTAGTATTCCTTTTTAATTTATTAATATATTAACTTATTTCAATAAAATAATTATTTGAGGGTTAAGCAGAATGAATAAAAATTAAAATAACCAAGAAAATGATTTCTCATGCCCTGAACATATTAGCGTGGTCTACCAAAATGCCAATATGTGCAGAACCTTGTTTCTAGTCAGAATGCCGAGAATCTGTGGCCGCCTCAGTTTACCTGATTGTCATTGAGTATCTTGGAATGAGACAGACACGGGCATCTCCGCCACCAGGTGTAGCTCCTTTCATAAGGGCACCTACCTAAAACAGCATGTGCAGCTTCAGCAAAGACAGCACAACCCACAGCCTATTTCCGCACAGTAAGTTTTCCCACCTCCAAAGGTTGCAATGTAATAAAACCAAATAGACTGTGGATGCTTTGAAATTTAGAAGCTTATTTAATAGACTGACCTCCAATACAGGATGCACAATCTCATTAGAATTGAGGTTTTAGGCCAGGCATGGTGGCGCATGCCTGGGCAGTCTAGGAAGCCGCCGCCAGAACCCGGGATCATGGTTTGAGTCCCGCTAGGGGCAACGTAGCGAGACCTAGTTCCAAAAAATAGTTGGGCGTGGTGGTGCGCGCCTGTAATCCCAGCTAGCTGGGAAGCTGAGGCTGGGGATTGCTTGAGTCTGTGGCGAAAATAGTAAGACCTAGTCTCAAAAAAAAAAAAAAAGGTTTAAGGACAAAGATCACTAAGATAAGGTGATGAATTAGTGCCCGGTTCTAGGCAGAAAGCGAAGGTAAATTCTAGTTACCTGGGGCAAGACCATGTGGTCTCAATCTCTGTATCTCCCTCTGACACCTAAGCAGTGCTTTATTATTAGACATTAGTCTGTAAATGCTTGTTGATTGAAGGCACTGCCACATGAATAATTTTGGAAGAATAAAACAGAATCATACTTATTAGTTTTGATGTGTATTCGTGGTTTCTTAATTATATTCATAATGTGGGGAAAATAAAGCTTAAGATTTCAAAAGACATTATTATGCATGACATATGACTCAGGAATACAAGGAAGCCTGTTAGGAAACATGTTTCTAGTCTTAGTTTTCATTTTTGTTTCCTCCAGATGATGTGGAGTTTCAAGTCAAGATTCAGAAAGAGTTACAAGACAGGAGGAAAGCGCCCCAGAGAAAAACAGGGAAAAAAAGAAGAATCAGCAGCAGCAGAAAAGACTTTGTCTTCGTTCAGGCTCACCCATTATTGGGGAGTTTTGGTGATGAAGGGCAAACTGCAGGCTCACAGCAGAGCCCGGCTTCTTGTATAGCGCCACCTAGTGTCCCAGACTGGAATTAATTCTTATTTTGCCAAGGTTGAAAAATCATAAATTCCAAACTTGTGAACAAATTTGACAAGTTGTTACTTAGATTTATGAGACAGTGTAAATACCAGCTGACAAATAATTTGTGTATATTTTATTTCAACGAGTACATCTCCTATTATGCAGTATCTTCACTCTGCACAAAAGCTGCCTAATGAGTGCACAACTGTGGATCTGGTGAGGAAGCACTAGCTCTGCCTGCACCTGTCCATGCTCTACCAAGAGTGCACCAAGAACCAAATTCCTGGTTGTGTCCGGGAAAATCTAGATAAAAACCTAGAGGGAATACTTCTGGTTGGTACTCAACTGTTTATGTTTAAAGGAACCTGTTTGAAGAAAGCTAAGAACTTGGGTTCAACTTTCTTTCCAAGTTAAAAATGAAGCCTGCAGGCTATGACTTTTTTCTTAATCAGCTTTTTCATTCCTCTACATGTTCCTGAAAATTAGACCTAGCAGTCACTCTCTCTACCAGACAAAGGTCCCATGCTATACTAGAGCACCGGTGATTTTAAGAGAAATGTGGGAAGGAAAGGAAATTATGAACAATGGTAAAGAGGCTTCTCCCCCTGCATACTTAGAGGCATACTCACTACTGTCTCCAGACAAAGCCTTCAAACAAAGAGCCCTTGAGAGGAGAGCTGTGAGTATATTGAGTGATGCAGCCAAAGGCAGCAGAGTCCCAAGCAAATCAAAACAACATGCCCCAACTAGACAGGAAAGTTCTGTTCTGAGCTTCCTGCTTCCTGGCTTAACAATGGACTTAGTAAGCAAACACAAGGCAAGCATACATTGGCAACAGCCATGTGTGTAGGGCAGTGGGGAGCAGAGTAGTCAAGTTAGGGGCTGAGGTCAACACATGGGTAGAAGATAGACCAGATAACCACTAAGGACCACATGGTGTAGTGACCTTTGATTTCCCACAAGCCCTTCACGTGGAATAATAGAATTTAAAAACAATCTGCCCAATAATTCTAGATAAACTGAGACTACTTTAGAGTTTATGAATTAATGATAATAAATGGAAGGATTAAAAGGGCAGTCAGAGAAAATTAAAAATTTAAGTTGATGCTATGAAAGTGTGTGTCCATATATATATATATATATATACACAACTTAATGATACATCACAAGTATATCGGTGTGTACATATACATATATATATATATATGACATGCAATTAAATTGAAAAAGAAATATTTTCCTTAACTTAGTTGGACAAGTCTTAATTCCAGCCTAAAGTTTAAAATTTAGCAATGAAGCTTTACCAGTTTTTAACCACTAGCTGAAAACCCTAGCAGGGTTTCTAGAAGCATCAGGCTCAGGATCTTCAGGAGAGTTCCAAGTACCTGTTTTGGTCAGAGGGATTGAGAAGAGTTGCTGAAGAAGCTTGTTTTCCGATGTTCTCAGGACTACAACCACATCAGCAGGGAGAGTATCTCTGTTTTTTTCAAGAACCCCAGAAGCATCATATAATACCTGCAATATCAGCAATGAGTCACAAAAAGCCAATACTTTCCATTGCCAGAAACACTGGCAAGTTGTCTGAGCTTGGTCATTAACCAACTACTATAAAATTTGTCTTGACACAGCCATGCTTTTAGATCCAGACCACCAGATAATGGGCGAACATTGTAATTTTTGACAGGTCAATTTATTATAACTTTTTATTCAGTTACTCTTTGAAGAAAAGATATATCTGAATAATTATGAAAACAGACTGGGTACTCACTACATGTGGAGTTGTCACTCAATGAAGTGAACACTATTATTATCTCCACTTTAATAGTGGATCATCAGAGCCTCAGTAAGGCTGGTTTGTCCATGCTTACACATTGCACCAGTGGTGGATAGATACCCAAATCTACACAGTTTGGCTACATGCTCACAACCACCATACATACTCTCAGTGTTTCCCAAGAATCCATGGCATCCAAGTGATTACTCCGTAATGCTATGCAATCCTCAGTTCCCAGAAAAGGGGGGATCCAGGTCAGTGAAAATTTTAATGAATGTTCCAGAGAAATAAGCACTGAGTTGTAAAACAATTCAGGAAAGGATACAGAGTCCTAAAGAAAAGTTTTCTTTTTTCTCCAAATTCGAAAAAGGAGAAAATAGAGAATGATGAGTGGGTTATAGGAAATAGGTATAAAAGGATAGAGGCATCATTTTAAATTCTTTGACAGTGTAGGATTTCTCTCCTCCAGTGTGCTCACCAGAGCTCGCCCACCACCACCAAAACTCTGACAGTCCTCTCTCCTAGTCCATTGTTGTTGTGATTTCTAATGAAGATCCAAAATGGATACTACTATATCCTACATCAAGAGAAAAACTACCACTACTTGAATTAGAGTTGCAGAAAGAGGACCTCTGTTTTGACCCAATCTATTTTCACAACTATTCTGATATAGCTTTTTCTTCAAAGAACAACTAAACAAGAAGTTATGATAAACTGACCTGTTGAAAATTACAATTTTTGTCCTTATCTAGTAGTCTTCAACAACTTTCCAATCAGGCAAAATTAATTTTATGAAAATTAACTATGTGAAAATGATTCCAAAGAGTCTTAAGTCAATAAAATAATCCAAAGTGCTCTTTATTGGACTCGTACTCATTTGGCCCGAAGATCTCTGCAGACCCCACCAGAAGCACCCAGACATAATTTCAATTAACTTCCTTTGAGAGTAACTTAAAACAATGAGCTGTTGGCGACAAGACTAGAGGACCTCCTAAATCATTAATCTCCCTTAAGAACATAAAATTGAGACCCAGTCACAATGTATTTCAGTTAACATTGTAAAAACTTAATATCTGGATGATGAGCTGAATTTTCCCCCTTTTTATGGTACTCTGTAAGCATATATTTAAATGCTAATAATGGAACCCCACTGTGATATTAACCTACACATCTCTGATGACTTTAGACTGCGAACATTTACAGTGAAAAATTGTGAACACTATAATATGTTTTCTCTCTGGAGAGCTGTTACTTTGAGGTCAAGCCTCAGCTAAGAAGAACATAGCAGCTCTTCAGGCCATCCCAGTGAGAAATTATTTCTTATTAGGGACAATTTTCTGTGTGTGGCACCAATGGGAAGTTTGGGAATTATGATTAGGTGTTCAAGAAAAATTAGAAAGAGGAAGAAGTCCACAAGCAATTTTGTGAGAAACACAGACAGAGTCATACGAACACTTACACTTTGTTAAATTTAGGTTTGATACCTCACATTCTCTCACCTTCCCAGCATAGTGCTGGATGCCAAAGCACAACTCCACTCCCTTGGGTCTCCAGAAATATTTGCATCGGAGATTGTCTTCAAATTTATCTGTGGATTTTCACATTTAAATGTGACAACATGAGTTGTTGACATCTTCAAATCAAAACATATTCCTTAAACAAAGAGTGACCCAAAATAAAGGACCCCAGTGCCACCTGATATTATGTCACAGTTACACTGGTGGAGAAAGACACCACACAGGATGGACTGCTAACCTGGTCCTCCTTCCTTGTTTTGTGGTTTTGGTGTCAAGCTATACCTTCTCATCGCCTGTTGTACCATCTCTGAGAACTCCTAGCATGGGAACAGATGACACTAGAGGTCTGGCTAATTAGTTTTAGAATTGTGAAGACATTCCATGGAAGGCAACTAATCCTGGTTTGGCAACTTATGAGGATTTTATAGATAAAAGGAAATCACTGAGGGCTAAAATTACAACTTCTAGAAGCAAATATCTCCCATAAATTAATTTTTTATCTGGGAAAAGTCTTGAATTTTAGTTTGTCAAAGTAGGTGGTTTTTTTCCTATCATTGTGCTTGAGAACCTACTCTGAGAGAAACTATGATAAATACTAAAGCGATTAAAGGGTTAGAAGGGTGAAGTTCAGAGTTTATAGCTTTTAATGCCAGAGGAGATGCCTCATGATCAGTCCATAGACGATAGTAAGCTAATGAAAGGTGGTTTTAGAAAGACCGAATTAGCCAGGCGTCAAGGCTAGAGTGGGGGGAGCATGAGCTGAGAAGCCCTGAGACCAGCAGGAACTACTACACAAACATAGACTAGAGGCAAATGGGAATTCAGATTCATGAGAAGATGTGAAAGTCATGAACAAGTCAAACACATGAAATAGCAGAAAAGCACATGGGCACAGGGTAATTGTATTTTGGGGGGCAGAAATAGGAAAGTAAGTTGGATTTGGAAGCTGATGATGGGCTAACTTTAAGACATGTATTCAACCAGGACATTTGCTGAAGATTTCCATTGAATAAAAACAGCCTATACATTCATACTCCACCAGGCAACCAAAATACATGGGTAAATAAATTAATTCACATTCACTTGATGACAGAGGCCAAATTTTGCCTTTTTCAAGAGTTACCTACCAACCAGAGTCTGATCAGTTGCTTGGGGAAACCGGCTTTCCTCATCCAACAGTGCAAGCAGTCCCAGGGGTTTCTGGAGGAACATGTCCAGCAGTGGGCGGTTGTCCTCATACTCTACTGGTGCAGCATCAATGCCCTCATTTTGATACTCCATCTGAAGGGAAACGGATTCTGAATCTCTTTGACCTAACACTGGCCTAGGTACTGCCAGCTGGTTTGTGCTGTACTTTCCATGTCTGGCAACACTGAATGCAGGTGCACTTTATGTGTGGAGTAAAGGTCATTTGTGCATGTGACACTGTGGAAGCTTTGGGTTTAAGCCTTTGGGGGTGTCCTATGGCAGGCAGCTGAGGTCAGCAAAAGAAAAGGCAGCTCTCTGCCTCCCAAACACCAACTTGGTAATTCATAATTTGGAAATTGATGTAGAATGAAAGAGCAGTTAAAAAAATTATGGTAGTGATAGATAAAGGTAAAACCAGGAAGAAAGCAGACTTCTATCTTCCACAAAGAATTGTTAGGAAATTATTCTGAAGAGAAAAAGTAGGAAAACTCCAGATTCCCAGACAAACAAAGCAAAGAAACCTAGGCTGAAATGAGGTCCAGTTTTATGTGGGGTAGTTGGGGAAAGGAGTGTAAACAGGATTTGTCTAGCTCCTACACTGAGTAGTTTTCACTCCATGTCTTTCCTACACTGAATAATCATAATACATCTTGTGGTCCTCACTCCTACATTCAAATATTGGGTGTGGGTAGAATGAATCATTCATTGTAATACTACATACAGGATATTCTTGGGGTTGGATTAGGGCTTGTGATTGAGTGAAGCCTTTGCATCCTCTAGCTTTGCACCCTGTTCTATTTACCATTGATTTAGTAGGGGAAAGACTTTCATTTCAAGAAAGACGAGAATATATCTTAGTTTTCCCTGGAGACCTTGCTCTAGTTTCTGTGGTATCTTATGTGCACATGCTGGGGAATCTTATGTGCACATGCTGGGTATCTTATGTGCACATGCTTTAGGAGTAAAGCAGTCAGTGTTAAGAATTGCTGCCCCAAACAAGAACCTATGTCCAGAGTCCAAGGCCATCCTGCATCAGCTGGACACAAGCATAGATGCCTTTAGTTAAATAAAGTAGAAAAGAAGGCAGCATTTTGGGAAATATGCATGAAACACTTGGAAGCAACATCTAAGTAATTGACTGGCCACTATGCTTTTCCATAGAAATCAAATTTTTTTTTTTTGCATGCTAAATTTGATTATTTACTGTGACAGGAGTGCCTCATAAGTGGTTTTCTCCTTGGAGTCTTTTACCTGTTTATCTGACTAACATTGTTTCTGCTTCAAACTGTGACAACTTAGAGACAACATCCCCCATCATGTTTGGTGACTTCAGAATTTACTATTACCTGCTCAAGTGCAAACACATGCTGGTTGAAATAGTACTGGATTTGCTCATTGGCGATATTTATGCAGAGCTGCTCAAATGAATTTCTCTGAAAGTTTTCAAATCCAAAAATATCCAAGATGCCCACATTCATACCATCATCTGCATTGCTGTGTGAGAAAAGAATAAATTCCTTTAGGGGAGAAAACATCTATCTCAGGACCAGTGCTGAGAATACATGAATACATGTGCTCATGTGTTTATCAACACTCATACCTCCTCAAAGAAAGAAGTGCTCTCATTTCTAACAATCTGTGTCTTAAACTATTGGATCCTTTAGTTTCAACAGTATTTTCATCTAACTTTCTTTTAAAGCTGTAGAATCTTTTAAAAATTTACTCAAAAGCACCACATTATTCATTAAAAAAGACTTGCGTGTTTGATGGGCTGGTGCTGCTGTTCACTAATTCTTCTACCTAGCTGCAAAGCTTAATTAGAAGAATACTCTTTAGGATTTGATGTCAATTCTTTTTTTTTTTTTTTTTTTTTTTTTTGAGACTAGGTGTCTCTATGTTGCCTGGGGTAGTCCCAATCCCGTGGACTCAAGTGATCCTCAGCCTCAGCTTCAGCCTCCCAGGTAGCTGGGATTACAAGTGCCTGCCACTGCGCCTGGCTACTTTTTGAGATCAGGTTTTGCTATGTTGCCTGAGGTAGTCACAAACCCACAAACTCAAATGATCCCATGCCTCTTGCCTCCCAGCACTTGGGCTTACAGGTGTGTGCCACCACACTGGGCAGATATCACTTCTTCCACAAAATAGTAACCACTAATGCTAAGGGGAAAAGCAGCAGTAGTACTACTAGTAATAGAAGTAATAATAGTAGTAGTAGTATAAAAGAAATTATAAGATACTGTGCTTTAACACTTTTTATGAGATACCTCAGTTGATTTGAAAAATAACATTATCGGAAAGACATTTTGTCCTTATTTTAGAGATAAGAAATCTATGACTTAGCACATGCAGCTGATTAAGCTGTAGAGATTGGATAGCTCCCAACCAATTGTATTCTTTTAGAACAATGCAGATCATGCATCTCTTTTCAGCTTTCCTGCATCCTGTTCTCCTTTTAAAGGAGAAGGTCTGAGAGCTTTACTAATGAAAACTCAAGAGAAGACCAAATGCTTCCTCTTGCAAACAATAAGATTAGACATTGGAGTTGATGCCAGCTTCCCCAGGAACTCTGCTTCCAGGAGAACTTGCCAGATGTTTTTGTCTGGCTGCAGGAGTGTATTGATGCGATTTACAATCCAGCTGAAGAGCCTCCCATATAGGGCTTTGGACATGGCATCTCTGACATCTGCAGCCCTGTCAACAGTGTTGGCTCGGATGATGGTCTCGCCCCGGGTGACCACACAGTGGGAGGTAAGGGCTTCCTGAAGCTCTTCAGGGCTGATGCACAGAACAGAGGCAGCTGGAATAAAGGATAAAGATGACAAATAATGTAGTTCTCTACACATCCCATCAACTCACATCTACTAGTGACTGGTACTAGCCAAGAAAATTCAAAGTCAAAGATAAAAAGTCAAGTCTCTAGCCCCACGAAGCATCCAGGCTGAGGCAATATCTTTAAACCTGTATAAAAGCTCTTCACGGGTGTTAGATTAATAAGTGGGAGGAGAGGTCTTTGGTCAAATAAGGAATAGCTGTGTCTCTTAGAGGATCACAGAGTTCATTAGTATATTCAAGTAAAATATTCTGTAGTTTAACACAAAGGGGGCTTACTTTATTTAAATCACTTATTTTCAAACTCATTTAAAAATGAGGACTTTTGTCATCTCTTTTGTCATCATGATTACTTGTGGGACATTTAAAAACAGATTCCTACTTTCCTCCTTATAGATAACTATCCAGTAGATTAAGAAAGGGGTCGAATCTCTTGCTGCTTTTTTTTTTAATTTGTAAATAGTTTTCAAAAGCAGCCAGTGTTGAGAATTACTGCCCAAAGTTACCTACCATGGAATACCTTTCTGCAGAACACCTATTTGCAGTTTAGGGAAAGACTACTGATTATCTACACAAGACATCCTTTGGGAAACACTGGTTAATGAAAAAATTCAGTGTCTCTAGAAGGATCAACAATAGTCGCACTATATTTTATCAGATCTTGGAAAACAACAAAACTGAAAGAAACATGTATTTTATCAACAGAGTGCACAGGCATCTGATAGCTACCATTTTTCAAAGCTTCAGCATTGGGCACTTCACTTTTATCAGTTTGATGCTGAGAAGAAATAGCTGCAAATTCAATGTTTCCAATATTCAAAATCCCAGCCAAAATTCTGTACACTGAGTGTACTTCCTGAAAAAGACACCAAGCAGCATTTTTTGAAGGCCTTTGCCAATCAAATCCATGACCCACTGGCACTGTGGCAGAAACTGTTAAACATCAAAATTCATCCTCTCCTTTTTCTGGCACAAAAAACAAATTTCTTAATCTCACTTGCAGTTAGGGTTGACCATATAACTAAATGCTTAACAATGGAGCAAGCAGAATTATAGGAACCACATCCAAGGCTGATGTCATAGAAGGCAGCATGCCTTCTCTGTTCCATCTTTCCCATTTTGCTGATTGCACTTCCCAGCAACCCACATACTGAACCACACCACCAACTAGGTTGTAAAGACCAAAGGATAACACTGAACAGAGTGGTTCTATAATCTGAACTGCTTATCTTAGAATGCTTATATAGAAGAAAACTGATATGCTTTGTTCTTTAAATCACTTTAGCCTTTTACCTTAACTAATATCAGTTCCAAAATATTCAGGGATGATTCTTCAAAGCAAGAAAAGAAATAGGTCTCCTTTTTTTTTTCCCCCCTTTGGCAGGGCATCCCTTGAAAGCTCACTGAAAGATTTTGAAGTTGAATGATAGAATATATATATATATATATGTATATATATATATATATATGAGTAAAGTTAGGAAATATGTAGAAAGACTTTCAGACAATGGTATTGTGATAGAGTAAGAAATACATATTTGGTCTTCATCCTGATTCTGGCACAAGAACTTTTGGAGCTCTTGGAATTTCCTAAGTGATAAGGATGAGAAAACTTCCTTTGGTATTCATCATAAGACCCTTTCAATCATACCTGAATTGCGCTAATGGGATAACTCTTACAAGATGGGGAATGGTTACCAGAGGAACCAACTTTGTGATTAAAGAATTAGAATTTTTAACTCACCCTGGACCCCTGAAGAGAAGAGAAGATCTAAAGGTTGCATCAATTATGAATGTGCAGTGATTGAACCAGTTTTAACTATGTAAAGAAAACAAAAATAAACAAATAGAAAACACAAACACCAAGGTGACAAGGTCTGAATGACCTCCAGGTTTGTGAGCACAGTTGAGGTGATGAGAGGAGGGTGTGTCTAGAGAGGGCACGGAAGCTCTATGTCTGCCTTACTCCTGCCAGCCACTTGCCCTCTGCACTCTTCCTTCTGGCTTCCCCACAGTGTTCTCTTTTACAAGAAGTCAGTAATAGTAAGAAATTGTTTGTCAAGAGTTCTGAGAGTGGTTCTAGCACATTAACAGGACGAGGGGAACCTGGGAATCTCCAATTTATAGCTTCTTTGTCAGAAGTGTCAGAGGCCCAGGAACTCCTAGGGGCATCTAAAATGGGGTGCAATCTTGTGGGACTGAGCCCCTAATATGGGAGATCTGTGATTAAATCCAGGTGGAGTCAGAATTCATTTAAATTGTAGAATAACTTGTTGGTATGATATGACATGTTTGAAGTTAGAAGTGCTACACGTTAAGACAGTTCAGATGATCTACTTTTTAATATCGAAAATTGAATATGTAAGTCAATATGATTTTTTTAAATCATGAAATATGATTTTTTAAGTACAGCTGACCCATGAAAAACACAGGTTTGAAAAGCCTGGATCCACTTAGGTGCAGAGTTCTTTCTTTCTTGAGTTCTGCATCTAAGGATTCATTCTAGTGACACTGGGAGTTGAATTCCCAGATGTAGAACCTGTGTGCACAGAAGGCCAACCACAAGTTATACTCAAATTTTCAACTACTAGATGTCCAAGCCTTGAGTCCTGCAACATTTAAGGTCAATCACACATTTGTTTAAATACTCGAATTTCCTTTAAGTAATACAATAAAATAGACAACCAGAAAACCTGTGATCTAATAATTGTAGACAGAAAAAAATTAGTGCTTCTATAGTACCATACATACATAAACAGCATCAGACTAATAGAAGCTGTCACTAGGCAACCCTCCCAAATTGAGTTTTTTGGTAAACATTACTCAGTAAAACCAAGAAAGTGAATGCAGGCTGTTAACAGTGACATCTGGTGGACGCCTGATAATGTTACAAAGACAAATGAGTGCTTTAAATCAGGCTCTTACTATAGGTATTGTTCTTCCAAGTTCTAAAATCAAAGGGAAGATGTTATGTTTCTGATGTCAAGAATCACTGTTTAATCACACAAAAAAAAGTACCTACAAAATGGGCTTTCTGGGACTGGTCTGGATTTAACGTGACAGGACTCATTACCTTGATTAATAAGGCATGAGGCTTGCGGAATGTATACAGTGACTGCACGGAGGTAGATCACAGAGGATAAAACACAGGCTACACAGTCGTGATTCTCTTTTACTTCTATATTTAGTTACCTCAGGAGTAGCAAACCCCCTCATAATAAATGTTCATATTAATCATGAAATTTATATGAAAACTTTTCATATAAATCATGAAATTTATATGAAAACTTTTCATATAAATCATGAAATTTATATGAAAACTTTTCATATAAATCATGAAATCTCCCAAATAAGGCTCCAGGAATTCACAACTGGAATGATTATCCCCAAAAGAAACAGTCATTCTCACCCTACTGCTTCTTTGACAATAAATATTCTCTTTATTAAAGCATTCAAACAGTCCTTTTAATAGGGAAACTACCTATGATCTTCAGCATATGAATCACTGAAGTTAATAGCATGTTGGGATGTCCTCCTTAGGTCACTGCAGGGAACTTGAGAAGGAATTAAATGCTCACCTCCTTATGGAGGTACTAGTCTAAGGGTGCTCCCCAATGTTACACTTGCAGACAACTTCATTTGACTTCTTCAGTCCCACCCTAGGGTTAACTAGTTCTTTTCTGATTTAGGAACTTTCATAACTCACATACAGTTATTGTAAAATTCTGTCAGAGGTATCTGTCTGTGGGTTATGCCTCTCCTCTCAAATACTTTTTAATCAAATGTCCATTCTTTCTCTCCTAAAGCCATCCTGGAAGGGTTTTCCACCTACCTCACTCATTTTCTCAGGCCTTGTTTTCAGTTATAGAGCATCCCTATCAGCCTTGCCCCTCCTGTTAGCCTGCTCTGTTTCTTATCATTTTCCATCTTTCTGCATGATTGAATGAAACAATTTCATGCAGGACAAGTAATGATATCAAGAAGACTAACAAATACCCTAGCAGGTTTTCCAGTGCACTGCTGAAGGGTATGCATTGGGTTTCACCACTAATCAGTAGAAAAAGGAAGAAGGAATGTTGTTCCATAGAAATCCCATACAGAATGTATGGTCTTGGCTTTTCTCACTTTCTCAGATGAAACATCCTTCCCCCCCCCCCCAGAGGAGAATTAGGGACCATTTTAATATTCTCCTTTTTTTTAATTTATAGATGTATTTCACGACTTTGTATTCCCCAGGGAGATGAAACATCTTTCACTGATGCAAATATTCTCTCAGTGAAGTTGAAGTGGAGATTTTAGAACCTTGGTTTTTTTCTGTTAACCTGGGACTGATTTAAGGAAATCTCCCCAGGCCTAATTCACAGGCATCTTCCAGTAGTTGTTGTGCTACCTTCCTAGAATTTCCTTGCCCTCCCCATCTCTCTCTACCTTGCTGCTTTTCTTCAGTCTCTCCAGCTATCCCAGTTCTGTCCTAAGCATCTTTCAGCATGCCCAGCTGAAAGACTTGCTCCCTTCGAGGCACTACCCCAATGCCTTTACTCAGTTCCCTTTTCAGAGGCTACAGCATTTGTTTCTTAAAAGATAGTGGTTGATTTAAAAACTTTTTGGTATATATTGGTATATATATTGATATATCATATATCAATAAAGCAGTTTTTTAAAAAATCAATGATTAAATCCTACTGTATATCAACAAGTCTCTGGAAATCCTTAAAAATACCAAATGACTTTTTTATTGATTTTATATTTTTTTTCTTACATTGTGTACCCCAAATTTCTCCATGCCACCCCCAAGTGACATTTTTATAGAAAACCCTTCAGTCTCTTCAGCTGTATTTTCCCAGTTGATAATCTATTTTGAAGAATGGAGAGGAAAATACCCTAATTTCATATCCTTCTTCTTCATCTCTTGAGTGAAGGCATGTACAATATATGTCCAGTCTTGAGTATTTCCTATGTCTTACTGCCATACAAGAGGAGTTACTTCATTGATATGATTGAAATACAAAACTTTTATGATCTGTCCCAAAAAAAGTTTTCATGTAGTATTAAATATTAAGATATCTAAAATACAGCTAATTTAATGTTATAATTCATATACCAAAAAAAGACATGTATAAGAGTAAACAAAAATAGTATGATTTGACTTCCAAAATATGAGCTGAAATATTATCTTCATACACAGGGTTTTAGGTATAATTCTGCTAATACCCCATCCTCTGTACGGCAATTCCAGAAGATTTCTTCACTGGAAAAACTTCTTTACATTAAGCTCAGGGTCAAGAGTTCTTTCAGATTTTTTTTTGACTAGTATCCCAGGATTAAAACATGCTCCTGAGTTCATACTAAAGTCTGCTAAAAGAGCTTGGAAAAAAACTCAAGGGATTCCTGTAGGGAACTAATGACATTAAAGCTAAGACAGGGACCTTAATTTTGATTGAATTGACCAGTTCAAGTAAGCTCTGCCAGGAAATGTCCCAGAAAATACTGCTACATTAGTTATGTCTTGCTATCTTACTTGATTTGACTGCATTTGAATTTAGTCAAACTACTTTGAATTTACAAATACAAAGTAAACAGAATAAATTGAGCAAAACAGGTTGTCTATAGGAAAGAATTTAGGGTCAGAGAAATAGGATTCAGTCTCTTATATTGCAAAGAATATTAACTGACATGTCAGTTTATTTCCAGTATGAATTAACATGGGACTCAGTGAAGATACATGCATATAATTACATTCTGATTATTAATTTAACATTCTAGATCAAGCACATATTAATAGTCTGCCACCTTTTAGATTTTTCTTCTCATATCTATTAATTTCTATTGCACTTTCCCCCCATAGGGTTTAGAAGTGGCTTACTTCAAGGATACATATTTAGCATCCTTAATTCCTTTTGTTTTAGATTTTTAAACAGCATCTTTTATATTATTCACAATAGATATCTATTATTAGTAGAGTGCTATTATATACTTCTTTTAGAGATAGAACCAATCTCTTCACAGCCCTCTACATTTGCATGTACTTACTGAAAGTAAAATACTACTAACCCTATGTTTGACTTCTCTGTTGTCCCTTTACCCTTTTAAGGAAGTATGCCTCTGGCCACTGTAGCATGACCCAGGTGACTTTAAATGGCCTTCTCCACTCTCCTGGTGATGCATCTTTGATAACAACAAGTTCTGCAAATTAATAACCATAAAGGTCATTTAACAATGCTAGAACCTGTTTAATTGCTCTCCTCTAAGGAGCCAAGGGAAATATATTCCTATTTTTATCTGACCTTTGGGATTTTCCACTGTCAGTTTAAAGTCTGTGGGAGGCTGACAGAGAAAATTAACAGCTGGCTAGAAAGAAGAAAGGTATTATTATGACTAAAATCAACCCTGCTGGGGAGGGAAGGGCTGGCCAAACTCACCGGATTACAGAACAATGTTTTATCTAGAGAGGCTGTCCCAGGATAACTTGAGTGTCTTGTTATCTAATCCTTGAAGATTTAACACTCTCATCTACCTCCTAATCATTCTTCTTTGCTGGAAAAGTAAAAGAACCTATATATTTTGCAAAATTGATGGCACTAAGCCCAGAAACTTTAATATAAATGTATCACAGAATAATATTTGAGCTTAAGGTTATAAATATTTTCTGTAACCCTGGTATATTTTTAATAGAGACAGCCTGTATCTAGTATGATAAGAGAAGTACAGTATTTAGAGCAATAGTTGAAAATGTGCAACTGTGTACTATGGAAAAGGAATTGACTGCAAAAAAAAAGTCTTTAAAAAGTTTAATTTGTGTCAGTATATAGGAGGTAGTTGCATCAATATATTTCTGTGGCTTGCGTGTAACCTACATACATATTCCTGCACCGCTATTACATAATTCACATCAATGGTTGGAACAATCCCAGCTCAGAAAAGGTAGTATTGTTTTAACATTTTTTATCATGAATTGATGCCAATGATAACAATTTGTAGGTCCTAGTAACAGTGCTTTTTTACTGTTTATGATGACCTTGTTAAAATGCAGATTCTATTCCTTTACTCTTGGGTGGACCTTAAAGTCTGCATTTCTAACAAGTTCTTGGCTGCTGACAATGTTTCTGGCCTTCAGATGACACTTTGAGTAGCAAGTCCTGAAAAGTTGATTAGCAAGCAGAGCAGCTGAAAAGCAAGTGTCTTACCCCAAATTAGAATGTTCAGTACTCACTTTCATTCAAGAACTGAAACACTTAAACTTTTTTCTGTCTTGACAATGACTTACCTTGTCAGTGAACCCTATAATCCTGAAGCAATGATGAATTGAATCAAACTGCATTCTGTAAGACTCCTTGGAAGTTATATCATGCATTACTCTCCCAGTTTCATCAGCTATGTACCTAAACAGAATATGACAAAACACGTGGCAAATGTCACCCCAAATATAAGGGCATTATATTCCTTTTTTGCAAGAGCATTTTCTGTATAGTCTAATACTATCATGGAATAATGGTGCTCATGGTTGAGGAAAATGACTGCAACTGAAATTTTAGAAAATGCAAAAGATGAGATACAGTCATTGTCATCTCACCCTGGGTATTTCTGCTAAGTGGACTTTCCAATTAGGCAAATTTATTTTGTTTTGAATAAACAAAATATTTTGTATTGAATAAATTTATTTATTCAATTTATCTTGAAGTTTTATCAATTACTAGTTGCATGACCATTAAAAATTAATAATTAAAAAAATTAATAATTAAACCTCATTACACTTACCTAGGAGGCTTTTCCTTGGGAAGTCTGTACTCAGAAAGCTTCTTTTGGTGAAAAAGACCAGCATAAATATAATAAAATATGTGAAAATTTTTCTCTCCCCTAAAAAAATGGGGAAGAGGGGAGATTATTAATGACATATTCTGGGTTTCCCTCTTCCAAGTAATTTATAATATTTCCTTTCCTTGCAAAAATTTATTCTGTACTAAATTAGCACTTCCAGGCAATTAAATATGCTACATCCCAATTACAATATGGTAATAGTAAGAGAATTAGTATAGTAATTTTTGCAATGTCACATTATTAAATGCACTTGTGTTTACTGTAAGCAGGAGAAAGGTATAGAGAATGGAACATTTGTAGGAAATAGTTCAGGTTACACATCCAGAGATTTTTCATTTCCAGCTCAAATGCCTGTGCCCTTGTGCCATACATAAGTCTTCTGTTCGTAGCCCATGTTGCTTCAGTTAATGATATATAGCTTAGTGACCAGTCATGCCATCTACTTTACTGGAACTCCAGACAAGATACCACCATGCACTTTGTCAAAGGTTCTAAACAATCTTGCCAAAACTGGTCATATGACTACATCCATCCTCTGCATACCAATAAAGGGAATTTTACCATATGCCCAGAGGGGGTAGACCCAGGTTAGCTAAACAGAAACCATAAAGGCCCCATCTTCTCCTAATGCAATGTCTTCAGTCTATTTAACTTCTTAAATGCTATCATATTGAAAAAGTTTAATAAGAACTATTAATTATAGATTCAGATTTTCATATTCAGTATAAGCACATATAATCTCATTTAGTTCTCCTAACAACCCTGTAAGATTCCCTTTATCATACCACTTTTACATATGAAGTAAGGTATAAGGATACTGTGAATAAGTGAAATACACCTTAAAAGACAGTTATGACTGGAACCCTCTTCACATTATCTTTCTATAAGGCTACTTCATATTCTTCATATTTTAACACAGAAAACTACAATTCACATTCTGTGAAATGTTCGTCCCTAAACTTTAAAATCGCACTGATTTAAGGAGAAGCAAGGACTCTTAAAAAAATAAAATCAGGACTGTCTCTTCCTGGACAGAGTTGTGTGTCCCCCTGTTTTATCTTTACAGCACCTTCCATTTCTCTCTGGCATTTATTGCACTGTTCTACATTTAAGTCTATTACAGTTGATCCTTGAACAACACAGATTTGAACTTCAAGGGTCCACTTATATTCAGGTTGCAACCTATGGGCTTCACATTCACAAATTCTACCAACCAAGGATGCTAGTTGTTGAATTTGTGGATGAAGAATTCATGGATTTGAAATCCCTGGTATAAAGAGTTGATGATAAGGAATTTAAGCATCTGTAGATTTTGGTATTCACAGTGGAATGGGTCAGTGTCCTGAAACCAATTTCCAGTGGGTGCTAAGTTAAACTGTAGGAGAGTCAAAAGTTATATACAGATTTTTAATTGAAGGGTTGGTACACCTTACCTCTGCATTGTCCAAAGGTTAACTGGCTTTTTTTGTTGTTGTTGTTTGCTTGTTTTGAGACTAAGTCTCACTATTTTTGCCTGTGGAACCACAAGCTCACCTTGCCCATGGTACCACAGACTCAAGTAATCCCCAGCCTCAGCTTCCTAGGTAGCTGGGATTACAGGTGTGTGCCACCACGCCCAGCTAGTTTTTTAGAACTAAATCTTGCTACATTTCTGGGAGCAGGATTCGAACCGCGATCCCCGGTCCCTACTGCTACTTCCTAGGCTGCCGCTTACAGGCACTCGGCACCATGTCTGGTCAGGTTAACTGTTTTTGTTTACCATCCACACCGAGCTGCATGAATATTTACTGTGTTCTTATCTATTTTATTTATTCTTACAACCCTAGCTGGCCAGTACAATGCAAGCATATGGCAAGATTCACTAGATAATTACTGAATAATGCCTGAATGGATTGGTGCTTCTGAATTGAGTTCCTGAGCTTGCTCCTGCAAGAAATGATGATGAAGATGAGGATGAGGATGAGGATGGTGACCATGACAACAACAACAATGGTAATAATGATAATAAGTGGCAACAGCTAAGTTTTCTGATAACATAACAGACACTTTTAAAAGTAATTTTATATAAATGAGTTCATTAATCATCACAGAAAACCCATGAGGCTGGCACTTAAAGCAGCACCATCTCACAAATGAGGCACAGAGAGATTAAGTGACACACGTAAGGTCACAGGAAATATCAGTCAGCATTTGAATTCAGACCCATACATACTATTGATCACTATTGCTCTTTTTAACACATTTTTTTCATTCTCAATCTAATGGAAACAATAAATGGTGGAATATTCTCAGAGTATTTTAAGTAGATAAACTCAAATTTAAGGCACTAACAATTTTCTAAAGTATGCAATGTTGTTAAATTCTACCAACTCAATAGAAATAAGTAAGCCTCTCCAGTACACTCTTTTCCCAGCCCTTTGTATTCTGCCTATAAACAACTTTTAGGTTAGAAACTACAATTTATCTTTTGCTTTAAAAACTCCTTGCTCTTGGGCTGATTGAGGTGCCAGGGATGCAAAGAATCAGTGTAAAAAGAAAGCCATTAAAATTCTCATAGTATCCTAATCTATATTGAAGAGCAGAAATAGAGAGTAAAAAAAGTACACCTACGCTGCCTGTTTTATAACCCTGGATTTTTCAAGGAGATATTCAGAGATTCTTGCCCCCATTACTGCTCCTGTTGGTGTAAACATCATTTCCAGATATTTTCCAAAACGACTTGAATTGTCATTGATGACAGTGCAAGCGTTTCCAAAGGCTTCTACCAGGGAGTTGACTTGTAGAATTTTCTCTCTTAAAGTCTGATTATTGGCCTGTACCAAACAGAGAACAGTCAAAAGGAGTCTCCAGAAACTTTACAGAAGCAAGTTGCCAAGTACCCGTCCCTGCCCACAGAATCATGTTATCTTTTGGGAAGAGCTCCATTTATAAAAATTAGCATCAACCATCAGCACTGTTTTCCTAGTTGAGCAAACAAGCAGCAGATAAAGCTGAATTTTTTATGTCCAGTCATAATTAACTTAAATTCCTTAGCAGATAAAATATCTAATGAGGTGAGAAAGAATTTTAAATCAAGCAATACCATAACTTTTCTCAATCATCCATTACAAGTCATCTGTAAAAACAAATTCCTTAACTCTTTTCTTAATCTCATAATACAGTAACTCTGAGCATAACTTCTAGACCATTTTTTTTTTTGAGACTAGGCCTTGCTATTTTTGCCCGTGGAACTGTAGGCTCTCGTTGCCCGGGGTACCACAGACTCAAGCAATCCCCAGCCTCAGCCTCCCAGGTAGCTGGGATTACAGGCATGCACCACTACGCCCAGCTGTTTTTTTGGGACTAGGTCTCGCTGTGTTGCCCTGAGCAGGACTCAAACCACGATTCCTAGCTCCAGTCGATTCATAGGCTGAAGCTTACAGGCACGAGCCACCGTGTCCGGCCTCTAGACCATTTTTAAATCATTATTTCAACATCCATTTCACCAAGCTAAAAATTTTCATTTCTCTCACCTGCTGCTCAAAGATTTCCACTTTCAGTCCTTTAATTACCTTAGTGGCTCTCCCTGATCCCATTTCTAGTGTTTAACCACTTTTACTACTTAATGGCTAAATGTTTCTATTACATTGAAAACATGAAAAATTAATTGCCAATAATCTAGTAAATTCGTGCTGGTGTTATTTTCCTCACTCCATGGAAGAAGGATGGCATGCTGACATCTTAAGAGGTCTAGCTATCAAGAGGCAAACATAATAAAGATGGAATGCTTTTCTGTAACCCCTAATAAAAACCAGTATTACCATCATTTACAAAATATGCAGCTACTCTATAGGGACTTTTGCTCACAATACAACAAGCAGGCAGGTCATACCTTCCCCAGGAAAGTCAGATGCTGAACAATCAGGTGGGCGCTTTCTGTTTTCCCAGAGCCACTTTCTCCACTGATGACAATGCACTGATAGAGAAAACAGGGGCAGTGAGGAGTTCATAATGCAGGCAACACCCTGTGTGTTCAGTCAAGGTTTCCACACATGATATAACATCTATCATGCTATACCTCAAACTGTCACTGGGCAATTCATCTTAGGAATCTTTCCATTACTGTCCATGGGGAGCTTTTTTAGCCTGTGGTTCCATTATACAGATATAGCACAGTCTGTTTGACTAGTAAGTAGATATTGATCTCTAGCAATACATATTGACAAGATCAATATTTATTATTATTACCAATAAATATTGACATTAGTTATCCAATTTTGGTAGATATTTGAGTTTTTTCTTATATTTTTACAAACAATATTGCAACGGACAACCTTATACAGAGGTTATAATAATTATATATAAATTCATTTGTAAGGTGAATTCCTAGAAATGGGGTTGTTGCATCAAAAGGTAAACATATTTATGAATTAGGTAGACAACGCTAAATTACTTTTCCAAGAACTGTACCGTTATTTGAAAGCACCTGCTGTCTGGCAGTTTGATCAACAGGGTATATTGGATTTTTGCCAATCTGGTAGGTAAAAAACGGTATTTCAGTGTAACCTGAGTTTGCATTCTCTTATTATGAATGAAGCTGTGCATATGTTTATATGTACTCATATGTTTAATATTCATATTTTCTTTTTTTTGAGCCTGCTCTATATCCTCTGCCTATTTTTTTATTGTTGACCTTTTAAATCATTAGATTATAAGAGCTCTTTACTTATAGATTGGTGGATGCAGTGAAATAAAATATTTATACACATATGTATGTATGTATTAATATACATACATTTCACTGCATCCACCAATCTTCTTTATAAGTAAAGAGTTTATATATGTGTGTGTTACACACACACACACACACACACACACACAGACGTGGTCTTTATCTCTGGTTCCTGCACAGAGCTTGTAAAACTTAAAATTTTCTAAATGTAGGCATGGTAGAAGCATCTTTCATTATGATAATGAGTCCCTTTGGGCTATGATTCAAGGTAGGGACTATTGAATGGGGACTGGTCACAAGAAGACAAAAACATGATCAGAGGGTAGATTATTTCACTTTTACCACCCCAACTTCTAAGGAGGGTACAAGGGCTGAAGATTGAATCATGACAACTCTGAGCATTCAGATTCAGATAGCTTTTTTTTTTTTTTCTTGAGACTAGGTCTCGCTATTTTTGCCCATGGAACCGCAGGCTCATGTTGCCCAGGGTACCACGGACTCAAGCAATCCCCAGCCTCAGCTTCCCAGGTAGCTGGGATTACAGGCATGCACCACCACGTCCAGCTATTTTTGGGGACTAGGTCTCGCTATGTTGCCCCGAGCAGGACTCGAACCGCAATCCCTAGCTCCAGTCGCTTCATAGGCTGAAGCTTACAGGCACGAACCACCGTGCCTGGCTTCAGATAGCTTTTGGTGAGTACATGCAGGTGAGGGGAGAGACCTATAACCATGGGAGCCAGGGAGACCCTGCGCCACACACATACCGCCCAACCCTACCAACACCCCTGCCGCATGCATCGCTTTCATTTGAGTAATCCTGAACTGGTAAATGTAAGTAAAGTGTTCTCCTGAGTTCTGTGAGTTGGTTTAATGAATTATTAAACCTGAGGGGGGTTGCATGGGTCCTTGAATTGCAAGAACTGACCAGGCAGACGTGTGAATACCTGGGTACCATTGGTAACTGGCTTCTAAAATGAGGGCAGTCTAAAGAGGCTGAGCTCTGACCTTTGGGGTCTGTGCCAACTCCAACTAGAGTAAGAATTGACTGCAACTGAATTTTAGGTATCCAGTTGAGCTCAAAAAATTGTGGAGCTGTTGGCATTAGAAAGGATATGCCATCAAAACAAAAGAAAAGGACCCCACAGTTGGGCAACTTCTTGAGAATCATTTATTAAGAAATACATTCATCTTCTGTTCACTTCCTCCATATGAGATCTATGAAGATTTCACAAGTCTCAGGGAAAGGTGGGAATTTGGAAAAGCCTAGTTTCTTCCTTTCATTTTTTCTCTTTATTTCTTGAGACTAGGTCTCACTATGTTGTCCGGGGTAGTCCCGATCTCACGGACTCAAACGATTCCCAGGTTCAGCCTCCCAGGTAGCTGGGATTACAGGCATGTGCCACCACGCCTGGACTATTTTTTGAGACTAGGTCTCGCTCCATTGCCCGGGGTAGTTTTGAAGCTGTGGACCCAAGCAATTCCTAGCCTAGGTCTCCCGAGGCTGGGATTAAAGACATGCACCACGGTGCCCAGTGGAAAAGCCCAGTTACTAATCTAGAGTGAGTGCATGCATTCTGTTTGAAACTTGCAATGTTATAATTTCATCTATTCCTCAATAAACCCAAGGCTGGGACCTCGGCAGGTCTCAGGAAATAGACCTACAGTGATTGCCCTATAAAATGCTCACCAAATTTGATTCTTTCAGACAAAACAAAGACACACAGGAAAACATGTATATTAAAATTTAAGGAAGAATCAAGGGTTGACTCTGTTATCACTGCTCATTGACTATGTTACTACTGATAGTAAGTGAAAATGTATGAGTGAGTTTTGTGTTTAAGTAATATTGAATTTAAGACTTGTTTGCTCTTTAACCAAGCACTCACAATTTCTCGGCTATCAGTATGGGTGCATGATTATACTCCAGCTTGTGTGAAGTATGTTTTACACAAAAAAGAACTACACCATGAAAATTCTGAGCCCTCAATTGGAAGGAAACACTTATGTCATTCTACACCCTGTTTTATTATAATCATTGCCATGTAATAAAGGTTTGTGTTAGTGCTATGTTCTCATATACATATTAGAAATATCCTTAATTATATTTTATAGGGAAAAACAATGAAATGATTCACATTTACTGAAATGGGTTTTCATGTCCATCTGTTATCATGGTTTTATCACAGTTGCTGTTCCACTAACTTACTATTTTTCATTTTCTATTTCTTTGAGTCACCACAGTGACCAGAATGGTCATTTTTAGGAAGACTTAAGAGCTGCAGAAAAGACAGAATACATTCTTTTGTGTGACTAGCAAGGAAAGGAAGGCAAATTCTTACCTGGTTTTTGCTGAAAGTCACCATGCATTGGTAAGCAGCATCTGCTGATGCAAATATGTGAGGAGGATTTGAGGCACGTTTAACCCCATGATAAAGTCTGGAAAACTGGGGGAGGTAAAAAGCAATTTAAAGGGAGATTCTTTTTTTTAAATAGCTTTTTAAAAATTAATTGCATATATATCTGTGTGTATGTGTGTGTGTGTGTGAATATATATATATATATAAAACACCATTGTCTACCCCAAGGTTCTCCTATCATCTTATCACCCATGAATGATCTCAGTTTTTTGTGCCCTCCCCCATTTTCTCCCACCTCCCTCACTTCTGCTCTATGTTACAGTTCTATATTTTTGGCAGTTTTATATTTTTCTTGTCCATTTGTTTGTTTTTCCTAAATCCCTCATATAAATGAGACCATCCCATATTTCTCATTTTCTTCCTGGTAAAGGGAACTTCTAATGCACACAAAACCAAAAGTGTGTTATTTTTTGAGGGAATTTTGATTTCAGAAAGTCCATGGGAAGTACAGCTCTGGAATCTATAAGCCTGAATTGAAATTTTCCTTCAGTTACTGGTTTCATAGATTTATGCAAGGGCATTAATGTCACCATGCTGTCTCCCTATTTGCCACATAAGCTTAAAAATAGCATCTGTCTCAACAGATTATGAGAAGTAAGAAAGGTAACCAGTGAGTGGCATGTGATGAGCACTTAAATGAATGTTGTATCATTACATCTTATTATAAAAAATTAACCCCAAAATATAAGGATCCATCTGTGTTGCATTATAATTTGCAATCTAGACTACCATAATTTTATTCTCATTTTTTCCTTCCTTTCACTTTCCCTTGAGATTTTTAATTTCTTATTAAGAAGAAACATGCTTTTGGTACCCCTTACCTGTGGAGAGTATATGCATAGATTCTGGAAGGGGTTTAAGGCAATTAAGATATCTCCAACATATGTGTAAATCAGCAAGTCCATATAACGCTTCTGCAACTGATGAATAATTGTGTCCTAAGAAAGGGATAAATGATTATGAGAGTGAACATAATTTCCAATTTAAGGAAGAGAATCTAAAAATTGCTATATTCTTACAAGGATATTTTTCTCTAAAAGATGGAAATAGTCTTGTTGAGGCATAAAGTTATTTATCCTAAATGTAAAGATTTTCTTTGAAAGAAGAAAATATTAGGAATATATTGAAAGAATTAGACCCACTTAATATATGGTCCAAGACTGTGAGATAAACAACAAAGATCTTATTTATTATAAAAAACTTATTTCATTCAATCAAAATATTCTGTTTGATTTGTAAAACAGTTCTTATTGATAAAGCACAGATAAAATAGTCATGACATTTACTTCATATGACAAAGTAAGCCACTTAAAATTTATGTAGTAGGTATATAGAATTGAACACTTCTATGTTACTTTTTACTGATTCAGGCATTATAGTTAAAGGTTTCCAGAGCATTAGCAGCTCTGGTCCACTGCAATTAACAGCTCTATTAAACATGCATCTATAACATAGGGATTATCACAGTTTTTTAATTTAAAATTCAAACTGTATTAACTTTACTATTTCCTTAAATGAAATTTCTCTTTTTGAAGAACAAACAGCTATTCAAGAGTTAAGTGACAATTTTTTTAAAAAGTCAAAAATAAATTTCAGCTGTTCTGACATGCCATTAAGTCCTATAATATAAAAGGCTTTGTTAGAAAAGTAAAATCCTTTCTTTCATAATTTTATAAATGAATACAACACAGAATCATAGTCACAGCAAGCAAATACTCTCTGAGTTCTTCCCCAAGGCTATACAATTAAATTTTGAAGATTGTAAGAGAATATACAATAGAAAGGTCAGATCATTCTTGTGAAATAAATGTCATTGGTTAAGAATTGTGTGCTAAGTATTTAATACCTCATCCAGAACCTCTAGATTGACCAAGTCATCCTCAAGGCAGTATTTTTCAGCATCTTTCACATGATAGGGTCTTCTGGTATGCATCCTTTCATGCCTAGAAGTTTGTCCAGAGAATGTTAGCATTAAGACAATAAAATGTATAGCAAGTAAGCTACAAGAACAGCTCATTCACAGTCCTATCACTTGATATATTCAGAAACTTCAAAAACAGGAAAAGAAGAGCGTGTCTATCTGACCTCAAGTTGTAGGTCTCTATCTGCCTGTTACTGTAAGGTTGCACAGGGTAAGACTAGCTCCAAAGTTCTAGTCTCCCTTCTACCACAGTGAGAAGGATACCCAAGCCAAAGAGAACTTACCCACCTAACAGAACTTAATTCTGCTTTCCTTAACTGCCAGCCAGAGTACTTCCAGAGATAAATTTCTCATGTTTTTTTCAGTTCAGTGTCACTGGGGTACTTCTCTGGAGGTCCCTTTTTGCTATATATCAGTATCACCCTTAATCACAAGAAATCTTAAAACTACAGAAAATTTCAGAGAATAATACAGCACATACCTGAATCAAAACATATTTATATTTTCTTTTATTTAGTTATTTAAAATTCCTATGGGCTCTATGCTTCATCTCATCCCCCTTTTCTAAGTGACCATAATTTGGGGGATATATCCTTCCAGTCTAATTAAAAATAAAGGTCAGACACATATATGTCCATGAATAATATACAAAATCTGTGTGTTTAATTACTAAAAAATGCTGTATGTTTCAGTTATCAAGTATAAACATGCTCTCCTCCCCCCCCATTAAATATTATTTTTTAAACTATGTATGTGTATAAGCACACACACAAATTTCAGTCACCTTAGCCACTGGGTAATATAAATATTACCAATTTATTTATCCAGTTATGTTGATCAACATTTAGGTTGACTCCATTTTTTTGTTACTAAAAACAATGTAGCATTCAATAACTGTATGTGCATCCTTCAAAGTGTATTTGTAAAATTTTCTTTGGGGGGCATTGTTCATCAGGAATTTTAAAAAGTTGGTTGGCAATAAGTGCCAATCTCCCTTGGTATAGTAACTCACAGTTCTTTATTTTTGTTTTTTGTTTTTTTGGGTTTTTTTTGAGACTAGGTCTTGCTATTTTTGTCCATGGAACCACAGGCTCATGTTGCCCGGGGTACCACAGACTCAAGCAATCCCCAGCTTCAGCTTCCCAGGTAGCTGGGATTACAGGCACATGCCACTACAGCTATTTTGGGGGGAGGGGACTAGCTATATTTTTGGGACTAGGTTTCACTATGTGCCCCCCGCGGGACTCAAACCGCGATCCCTAACCCCAGCCGTGGCTTCGTAGGCTGCCACCTAGAGGCATTTGCCACCATGCCCAGCCTTAACTCACAGCTTTTTAAGGTGCAAAATTGACTCAAGGTCAAAGCAGGACATCCCACAATTCTCTTCACAGACATATCACTGCTCAGTGTGACACAGGGGAAGTACCGCCTAGAAGCTAAGCAAGCCGGGTCCTAACTTCAGGTTTATGAGTAATGTGATATCCTGGATACTTGGTAATCCTTTATTTAGCAGTCAGCAACTCAGTTTTCTTCATCTATAAATATACTCACTCACTCACTCACTCATGTCTGGTCTATTTATCTCACAGGTGGCTGTGAAAGCAAAGACAGTCATGGATATACAAATATAAAAGAGTTGAAAACTATCCAAATATTGTTCCTTTGTCAGTGTCAAAATGCGAACTCAACAATTTGCTCAACTTTACATATACTCAGAATACTGTTAACTAGACAAAATTACATGTGCTATGTCATCCCAGTTATTGTAAATTCCTCAGCAAAGAAGTATGACAGCATGGTTCTTCCCTGTCACCTCAAGACAACTTTGAAAATTACAATTCTAACTTGCCAGGTTCCAGAGCTAGCGTTTCTCTAAGCACCATGTACAAATCATGTACAAATATATACATTTTACAAAAGTAAATAAAAAAGGAAGAAACAAACTCTTGAGTTGATAACACAGTGGAAACAAGCAAGAAAACTTTTCACTTCCTGCCTATCAATTTAAATTTTATTTCTCAATCCCCATCACTAAACAATTTGTCAAAAAGATACTTGAAACAGGTATTAGTCATCTCTATCTAGTGTTCAAACCAATTTTGCTGCTAATTCATTTAAAAATCCAAACTAGAAGAATTCTAATTTTACTAAATAAAATCAAACATATAAGTTACAAATTTTAAAGTGACTAAAAACAGACAATATATTCATCTGTATTCCAATATATTGATGATGTCAAGAAGAAATCAAATTGATTTGAAATATAAATTTTTATTAAGGACTTGCTGCCTGCTTCTATCTAGATACTTTGCTAAATAAGACAGCAGGAGGTACACATTTCTGGTCAAATCCTCTTTATATCAAACCTAAGCATTTTTTTTCCCTTGAAGTTCACCTTAAAGCAAAGTATCATAACACACATTTTTTTATAAAGCAATCAAATTCTTAACAAATTAGACTATTTTATCTCCTTCCTAAAGGCACATCTTGCAAATGTATGGGCACAGGCTAGATTAAATTCTTTTCTAAGCCTTTTTTTCACATAGAGAACCAGGAATTGAAAAAGTCATCTTCAACTCTGGTCCTAGTAAAGGATTAAACACTCTACTCTGTCTTCCCACTAAATGCAACTAAATATCCTGGGCTTGCCTGGTACTCTGAGAAGTAAGTGGTAACATTGCAGGTTCAGGAAATGAGAATTCAAACTACCATCGATCAGTGGTGAGTTTCCCAGAGATTTATTTTTCCTCCTGTAACTCCTGACTTATACTTAAAAGCAGCCTGAACCACACACAAAGGATTGCATTGCATGTGACATTTTGCACTCAAGTAAAAATGGAAGCCCTGGCAAAATTTCACATGCCATTTCACTCATAAACTCTAGTAGAAAGTTGTGGCTTTTGGTGTGAACATACACATATGATAAATACCATATTGATGAGTAACGTTATCTTCTGAACCTGTAGCCAATTGTCCATATGCCCATTTATTATATCATAGATTTGACTTCTAGTAATCACAACATAATGTCTACAAATCTGAGTTTGATTTTCACAAATATTTTCCATTATTTTGTAAACAATTTTTAGAGGTGTCTCCCTGCCATTTTTAGCAATGTATGACCTCTTCCCATGCTTACAGGTATGGGATTGGTCTCCCTTAAAATAAAAATCATTACACTCTTTCCAAGCTCTCCAGAGTTGCTCTTTTTCTATACATGTCACCTTAGTATGTGAAACTAAGGTTAGTGGAGGCCCTGAGCTTCAGGAGAAACTGACACCATTACTTACATAATGAAGACTACCTAGGTTTAGGGATAATTTCTCCAGAAACAAGTTTTCTATTGAAGAGGCCTAATTTAAGGCAAGGCATCTATCTAGAGGCAAGATAGACTTCTATCATGTGAAGTCACCTCCTCCTCACAATATGAAACCCTTTTCCTTTCCTTGATATACTAAGTCTCTTATCAGAAGATACAAACTTCTGGTTCACCCCATTTTATTTTAGACTAGGTCTCGCTTTTTTCCCAGGGAACCTCAGGCTCACATTGCCCAGGGTACCAAGGACTCACACTATCCCCAGGCTCAGCTTTCGAGGTAGCTGGGATTATAGGTGTGTGCCACCATGCCCATTATTTTTTTGAGACTAGGGCTCACTATGTTGCCCCAGGCAGGTCTCGAACCCACAGACTCAAGTGATTCCTTATCTCAGTCTCACTTATTTTAGAATTTATAGTCACTTAAATTCTCTATTTGTATGTTTCTAAATTGTGGCCCTTTTCTCCTACTGATCTGTTTGATATTAATATGCTTTGTTCATCCAACCTCAGAAAAATCCAAAGAGATGGAATTTTCCCCTGTGTCTTAGCAGAGGCAATCAAATTTCAATTGCTTCACTATCAAAATAAAAGCTAGTAATCTAGAAGTTGATACAGATGCAAAATATTTTCACTCTGATAAAGACAACTTCACTTTCTTGATCGGTAAAAAATATCTGCCATTCCAATTTCTGCCTTCCCCAGTTAGTGCTCACCTGAAAATTCCTGCCTGCTTCATTTTCCTGCTTTGGCTATAGGGTTTGGAGAGCCTACTGAAAAGAAATATTTTTTTCCGATTTTATCTGTTTTTAAAAATTATCCTAGACTTTAAAAATATTAACAAAAGAAAAGTATTATATTGTTTTATATTTGTATATTAAGAGGCTAAATAATAAAGAAAACAGTTCAAATTTTTAGTATTCTGGAATCAAATGATTTGTTATTTTTGCTGACATAAATTTCCTTTAAATTTACATGCTCCACCGACTGTTTTACTTGATAAAAGCATCTATTACAAATTTTTACTGAAGAATTCCTTGTTTAATGTGAAAATTTTAGATCGACAACTAAAAGGTACTTGGATTGAGTATTCCAAAGATTATAGGAATGAACAGATAAATGGATGGATAAAGAGTAAAAAGCATTTGATGAAAGGAAGAGTATATACTAAGATGTTATAGTTTCAATGTCTCAGAAGACATTTTCAAATGTCTTCCATATTGCTTTTTACTAGATTTTGTATTTGCTTCTTTTAAGGCTTTAAGCATGTTGACTATCTAAACTGGACAAATGGCTTCCGAGACAAATGGAATTTGGGTTAAAGATTAGAGAGGATGAGACTCAATGATCTGGTTTGGGCTGGTTCCTGGAGTTTGGTGTGGTGGTAGAGGAAGATAAGAATCTAATATACATATATTAGGTTTCAGAGTTCAGGAAAAGGGAGGCTGGTCTTTGAGTCCCTGGTCCAGTTAAGATGGAAATGAGGGAATGCCTGAAATATCAAGTCCAAGGAAATGGCTGGAGAATAAAAATCTGAACAATGAGCAAGACAGAACCAGTGGTGAGGGCTAGATGATCTATTAAGCTAACAGTAGGCACAGATGAAGTTGAAGATGGGGTGTATTTGGGGACTGTCTTAGGCTTAGGCCATGGATGGGAAAAGATCTTTAGAGGACACTAAATGGCACAGACACTGGGAGGATTGTTCTCATGGAATAAATTCCCAAAATACCGTTGCCTTCACTACAGTTTGGCATCTGTGCCTACACTATGGTTAAGACCATTTCTATGCAGTGCTGGCTAATATCCCAAAACTATGCCTGTACACTTCTTTGTTTGAGTTGCTGGGCCAGTGAATGATATTGACAAATATTAAATATGTTGCCCCATAGTGATTCCTTAATCCTTTTCTTTCCCTGTCTGCCAACTGTGTATGCAGCAACAGTGAATTCCTTATAGGTAGGTGCAAACAAGGGTGTGGAAGCTTCACATGGGTATGGAAGGATGGATTCTTCCCTTTCCCCCTTCAACTTTTATGAAGCACAAAGCAGCAGGAGGAGGCCCTTTAAATCAACTCAAGGATAGGAAAGAAACAAAATTCTTATAGTCTAATAATCCCCTATATTTATAAAGGATGTGCTAGCAAGTGGTTAAACTGCACTGAAAAACACCTAATGGTCTTTCAGATAGTCCTGCTAGGGCAAGCCCTCTGAGAATGCTACCTTCATCTCCACTCCTACACACTCAGGATGGAAACCCTCCTTTCCACCTAAGAGTGAAACTGGAAAAATGAAAAATGATTAATATGTCCACCAGATTCCAGAAAGCAAAGGAGATAAAAATCTGATAGAGATGGAGGAAGATAAAGAATAAAGTCCAGGCTCAAATGTATTCATCTTGAAAGATCTAAAAGTAAAGTTTCTATGATCATAGACAGAGCACAAGGACAAGTTGACAAATAGGACAGATCAGACCCCTTGTTACCATATTCAGTGGATTCCACTTAAGTAAACTGTTACTCAGAATTAGAGCTACTAATGCCACAAAGTCAGCAACATTGAGTATTTCTTCCAAATCATTATTTCTATCTTAATATATCATTTGATAACAGTGTTCATGGAAGATAAACCTTTCCTTGAATATATATAATTATATATGTATATTATATAATATAATAATCAAAAAGTGAGAAAAACAATTGCAGACCAGTTAGATGTGACATCATTCCACTGAAAGGCAAATATGAATAGAGATACAATCTAGATAGCTGACTACATAAGTTCTATCTTGACTTAGAACTTAAGCTTATAGATCAAACAAACATTGCAAAATATACGTTTTTGAGATAAAGAATTATTTGGGTAGAAATTGTAGCATTTTCCCTTTACTTCATTTAATCCTATGTCAGAATTTCAATAAGTCAGCATCTTGCAATCATATTAAGTAGTATTTGATATACCCATCTTCTCATGCAGTAAAACTTCATGATGTCAGCAGAAAATTAAATATAAATTCATTCAGTTACAGACAGGTATAGATAGATAGATAGATAGATAGATAGATAGATAGATAGATAGATAGATAGATAGATAGATAGATAGATAGATAGATAGATAGATAGATAGATAGATAGATAGCAGGTACTAATTATATCAGGGTGTGAATTTATTTTTTGTCTGTTAGGAAAGAATAATCTTTTACTTCTTGTGTGTCAAGCACTGTCAGGTCTTTGTGAAACAGTCATTCAGAAGTTACTCACAAAGAAGCCAGGAACTGATCAGTGAAGGCAGTGTCTACAGGTAAAAGATGTGCATGAGCAAAGGCTTACTAGGGAAAGTTAAGACAATTAAAAAGAGGGGAAATTGTTTTAAAAGCTGCTAGCTGAGAAGAAATTTAAGAAGCTGAGGTCATTGTTTTAATCAGCCTCGGGCAAACTGCAAGGTTAGAATCAAAATCCATTAAACTGAGCAAGATATAACCAGCATATTACATCTTCTATCTCTAATAAACAGGTTAGAAACTTGACATTTACAGATTTAACATTTGTGGTTTCAGTCGGTCCCAAGTCACCTGCAGGGGAACAACATGCTAGATCTTGCAGTCTTGCTGAGGTTCACAGTTGAGTTCATATTGTGAGGTTGAAAGGGAGAGGCCATAGCAAAGCCAGCCCTGTCCCTCCCTGCTCACACTCCCACTCCAGACTATGGTTTTGCTCTTCTTCCATTAACTCCTGTGAAATGATTTTTAAGAATCCTGTTTCACATTGATTTCTCTGAACTTTAATGGCAAAACACCAAACTACAAGTGACATCAATGAATTCTGGGATGGGAAACACTGGTTCAAGGGAAAAGTCCTTCAAAGGTGAAGAAAATGGTCAAGTTGTTTAAAAGCATCACTCATGGATTAAATAAAAATACAGTCCCACACTACAGTTCATGGAAGTTTAATCTCCGTTGAGAGAGTAATCTTAGACTCATACTTGATCTATTGTACCTAAATTGAACATATACTGTAGCAAAAGTATAAGTTACTGAAAAAGATTTTTCATCAACTTCATTTAATATATTATAATTAGCCTCAGGAAATGGTGTCAAATCTTAAGTACTATTTTACTTCTCCACATATGTTACTTTCCACACATTGTGGAAAGGGATCACAACCTGGTTTTCAAAAAACTTACAACACTTAGAAGAGCCTAAATTCTTAGGCGTAGGATAGGGGAGGTGAGGCCTCCCGATTTTAGCCCTTTTTCATATTTATACAGCTTCTGTTCTGTTGTGAACAGGCATCCATGATATCTAGACCTGCCCTTTAATACTAGCTTATCTCCCTATCATCCTGGAAATGAACTTCTCCACATTCCCCACCCCACCTTCTATTCACTCACCTTAGGAAGATAAGTGAAGGGGTATCACCCTGCTCCTTCTGCCCTTTTCCCAACCATTATTCTCACTACCCAAGCTCTGCCTTTGAAAAAACACACTTGGATCAAATCATGTTCTCTAGCACTTGATCTCCATTTTTCTTTCTCTCTACCTGATATGTTTCCTTCCCTGACATCAGTTAGTGCCCTCCCCCCCATCTACACACACACCAATCACTTCCTTAATCCTTTTCACATTCTAATCTCAGGATATTTCAACTTGTCAACTCTTTAAGAACATTTATTTCTACTCTCCAAGGTTGTCCTCAAGTTCAGTCATGACTAGTTCCCAGCATTCTCTCAAAAGATTTCAAGACCTCAGTTCTACAATCCTTTTCTGTAGCTCTAAAAGCCCAAAGAGACTCTCCTCTCACCTGGATTGCCTTACCCCTTATTCACTTATAATGTCCATCCAAGTCAGGCTCCAGTCTGAAGACTACAGAGTCTGCTTTCTTCTCTCCTGTTTCTTATTGCTAGGAATTGTTAGATGATAAATGGAAAAGGTGGAGGTGATAGTGGTAGATAATTTGATCAAATACCAAAAGTTCTCCCCATTATCCTACATGTATTATATTAGTGAGTAAATTTCCCCAGCAGAATGATGTAGTAGGCTCCTACTCAGTTAAGTATCACCAACTGTAGAGCATTTATTAAGTCCATATTTAAGTGGACCCTTTTGCATAGTCCTCATAGTTATTACTTCAAAGTTTTAAAATATTCCCTGGAATTCATAGTTTACTTACAAATTTCAGATCACCTTGCTTAATTTTTTTGGAAAGCTAAATATTATTCAACAGGAGTTTCCTCATACTCCCTCTCTGTTCCTGTGCTCAAAATTTCTAGATATCGTCACCTAACATGTATGTCTATCCCAACCTAGAGATTCTTTTTTAAGTCAATCTTCTTCTTCAGTCCTTGATTATACTCCACCTTTTGCTTCCTCTATTACCTCCTCCCTATTTAAGATCCTTTCCCTGTGCAAACTTTCGCCACTTTTTAAGACCTTCCTTTCTGCCCTACAGTTCTTTCAAATTACCAGCTTTTCTCTCCCCTGGGAAAAGTACTAAAGTGGTAGCCAGAACAGTCCCTGCCTAGTAGGGTTGTTTACCCTATAGTCTCAAGGCTTCATTTCTTAGTATTAGTTCTCAAAACTGAATAAGTCACCAAGGACTGCAGGGTACTCTGTGTAATATCTGGCTGGACTCCTATTAACATTTGATAGGATATTAAGTAAAAGCACAGTCTTTGATGGCCTCTGTCCTTTCAAATCTTGCAAAGTTCTCTTTGATTGTAGTCCTATTCTTGAAAGGGAGGCAGCTCCAATGTAGGTAGACTCAGCAACACTTCTCTTTCCCTGAACTCTCTCAACCAATATCCTACCCCAAGCTGTAACAATACCATTATCTTAACATCTACTATTTGCAATTGCTACAATGTAATTGCATTCATCAATCTGGCTTCAGCCTTGGCCAATTCCATTCCATTCTCCACAATGCAATCAGAACCATCTTCCAGGAGTGCATCCTGCTGAAAACCCTGCTGTGATTCCAGAAGCCTAAGGAAAACACTGAGGTCCTTAGGCCTATAATGACCTGGCCCTTGCCAGCCTGGTCTCTCTCTACCATAGGCAATGACAACACCTACTAATCAGTCACCACAGTTCCCTAAGTTCTCCCCAGTCTCTGTGCCTCTGCTCAATGCTCATTTCTTCTCCTTTATCAAGAATAACCCCCTCTGATGATATTATATTCATTATTTAGGACAGTTCAAGGATCATCTTCCAATCTCATGGGGTCTTCTCTTCCCAGGTGTTTCAGAAGGTACCTCAGGCATCCTTGTATCCAGACGCTTTTCATACTGTTCTCCTCTGATTCTTGTCTGTATCAGACACTAGACTATTAGCTTTTTATCAAGAACTGTATCTAATTTGCCTTTGTAGTTCATCTGTTTGGCACAGGACCTGCCTGACACAGGCACACATATAAATGTCACTTGAATGAATAAATGAATACATTAGATTTTAAAGAAGAGCTAGAACTAGAGATCTCTTTAGGTAAGTTTAGTAATTATCTCTTTAGATATGTTTAGTATTATGACACTGTTTATTTTCATGATGTTATATAGTAAGTAGAGCTAAGTAAGTAGAGCTAAATCTGCATGTATAGAGGCCAGAAGAAATGTCAGAATTAAATACAGCACACAGATCATTTCTACTATTATTGCTAGCATCAACTGAGGATTAACTCTATTATGAACACCATTCTATTTTTTATGTATTGACTCAATATTCAAAATAAAATAATCCCCATTTATAGATAAAGAAACTTCAGAACAAAAAAAGTTAACTTCTCCATAAGTGGCTAAATTGGGATTCAAACCTTGTGGAGCAGATGCCACCTGTGGTGTGACCATCACTGCACAGAATAATAAGGTTTGGCATCTGTCTCATTCAACTATGTACTTACCTCAAGCATTTTTTATTGATTATATATTTTTCTTACATAATTGTACACCCCAAAAGTCTCCCACCACCATATCACCCATGAACCATCATCATGATCCTTTATGCTCATCCCTCCCCTGATTTTTACCCTCCTCCCCTCCCTCTCTCTTGCTAAGCACTATGTTCTGTTATCAGTTTAATTTTAATTTTTTCTTGTCCTTTTTTTTGGTTTCTCTATATTCCACATATAAGTGAGACCATCCAGTATTTATCTTTTTCTTTCTGGCTCTTTTGGCTAGCATGATTCCTTCTAGCTCCATCCATATTGCTGCAAATGATATGAGCTTTCACCTCGATTTTTTATTGTTTCTTCTACTTTATCTTACAGAAACTCTCCACTTCAAATATATTGATTTACTAGCATCAAAAGATATTTGAGCATTTTTCCCATGTGGACTTTTGAAAACACCTATTTAGCCAACTTCTAGTCAGTTGCTAAAAGGAAGTAATACTCTGGGTAGGTGACAGGTGAGGTGTCAATTACATGCACTGTGTTTGCTTTGGAATTAATTTTCCTGCCTCCTAAGGAAGTGGTTGTTTAAAGTTTTGATACCTATTTGTGAGGTTGTATTTTTTTAAATGACTTTTCAAAGAAACCCTAGCTCCCAAGTGAAAGAGAAGATTACAAAGACTCTGTGAAAAGCCTTTGCCACCATGAGAGTTCTGACATCAAAGGATTAACAAAGATTTTTAAAAAATAATAAAAAGGGTGAGAGAACCAGAGTCTGATTTCTATGGTAAAATAAGAAAAATCTTTTAAAAGAGACCATATATGTGGGCAAGCAAAGAAAGAGAAATTTGAAAATCTAAATAACTATGTAAATTAAGTCTCTGAATTTGTACTATGACAGAATTCAGAGTATAGAGAAAATAACAGCATTTAAATGTTTTATGGTTTTCTTTTATTAAATGTTTTATGTGCTATTTCATCTTCATGGTTGTTGGGAGGAGAGGTATGTGCACATACACACACATGCACATATATACATGTACTTGGGTGATAGAGAAGTGGAGGCTGGAATAAGGGAATAAAGCAAGGAGAAATGGGGATTTACATTCCCTAGACTTAAAGACAGGTCCCCAGCTTTAAGAAAATACTAAGTAAGAATTTCTCTGTGTTTATCTTATAGGGCAACACAAAAGGAAAAAAAAATAAGAGAAATGTAAGTTTTGAGTCATCCAAAAGGGAATTTGATGGGGTGGGTGGAGGATTAATAAGATATAGTCACAATGAAGCTTGTTTCTTGCTCCAAAAGGTCTGATGTTCTTTTATTTATCAACAGTTTTCTACAAATCCCATTAATATTTCCAGGGCTTGTGACCTGTGATGTTTTCTTTTCTTTACCCCTAGTTCTTTGGATGTTCTTTTAATAATAATAGATTAGAGTTTTTTGTAAGCTGGACCAGTTTTATAAAGCTAAATTATTGCTGAAGTGGGGAAGCACTTCAGCTTTATTTGCATTTTTTTAAAAGAGAAATTCTGCCACCCTCTGGACAGATATCAAAGATCTATTTCTTAAAGACCACCACAAAATACCATTTTAAGCAACTACCGCAGAAAATAAACAGTTGTTTTTTGTTTTTTAAATCTACCCTTTAGTAAAAGGAGAGTGTGAGGAGAGAATCATAGTTGCTCTAAATAGCATTGACAATAACTGGGAAACAATCATTTAAAAATACTAAATAGCTTTTAAGGGATGTTTAGCTAAAGAAAACATTCTCAGAGCACATTAGAGAAAAAGCCTCTAGTACCTAACTTGTATTCTTTCCAAAATCACTTTACAGTATACATTTCCATTCTTCAGTCTGCAACAGCCTTTTAAAAATTTTGACACACTCTCAGCTATGGCTGCTTTCATACAGTTACCTAGACAGGTGAAAAAAGAAATTCACATTTATATTAAGTGAAAATTTATTATAAGTATTTCTTAAGCTTTGTCTAGAGCTAACCAAAACACAAGGGCAGAGCGAAATACCAGCCACTGTTAAGAGAGATTACCCAGGAAAGCAGAAATGAGTGGTTTGTTTCTGAAACTCACTAGTTCTCAGCCATGGGGCATGGAACACTTAATGTCATGTAAATGAAATTCCCCAAAATGCAGGGATGTGATAATTACCAACAATAATGCCTGGCAAATCAAAACACATGGCAAATCATTTGTATAAATAACCAGTGAGAGGAAACAGGAAGACTCCAAGCACCATACCTGGTTTTAACAACAGGGTTTAGATGCTTCTGGTCTTGGAGGACCTTTGCCAGTTGTTTTTGCAGAAACAAAACCTTTCCATGGGCTCCTTTAATAAATGGGTGGTCGAGGAGATGTGTGACAGAAGGCCGCTGTTCAAAATCCTTAATAAGACACCTGTTCGAAAAATCAACAAACAAAACAAAGTACATTGATAGACACCTGATTCCGTTTGACTGTGGGAGAGAGGAGGCAACAATGCTCATTTATAAAGCCTGCTCCTTGACCTTACAGAGTTTTTTTCCTATTTGTATGTACCAGAACACAGAAAAAAATAAATCCCTGCCAGTTATTAACTTAATTCTCTACTAGTGAAAAAACCTCAGAATTCTATTTTAGTTTGTTTTGAATACATATTAAAAACACAATCATCATCATCAGTTTAATTTGAAGTTATTCAAAGCATCTGAAGACTGGTGAGGTCAAAATTTCTGTCAAAATATTAATTATGGAAATATTTTTAGAGAAGTCAAGCTGATTAGTATACACATTTGATTTTTGAAGCATGTAAAATTAAAAAGTATCACTTAACTGGAATTCTAATAAATGAAATGCCAACTATTTGATGGTGGGGAAAATGCATTTAGGAGTTTCCTGGGAAAGAAAGTAATCACAAAAAACTTCACAGAAAAAGCTCAACACCTTGAGTTCTAATATCTTCTGAAGAAGTACAAAAACTCAGAACAGGAAGTGACTACAAAACCATTCACATGAATTAAAATGATTATATGCAAATAGGGAACAAAACTTTCATTCAAAATGGTAATGACTGAGGTACATTTAAACTCCTCCGCAGTTAATTGGTTATAACCCAACTAGTGTGGCCACTTTCAGTTTCAGATGCCCTTTCTGTTTCAATCACCCTTCAGGAAAATAATGATGTACTACATCTTGTTCTATGCTCTGTGTTATTAAAGATGATTTTGACACAAGGAAATGTCTAATGAAGCTGAATCTGATGAATACCCCAGCAATTATCATTGCATTTCCATTTTGAGCAGAGTCCTTGACAGAAGTAGGAAATTTCAACATCTACCCTTTTAAGTGATCCATCTTTAGCTCACATTGGAGTTTTGGAACAAATACTGGATGCCATTCTGCCTATTCCATGAAATAAATGCTTCCAGGTTTCCTAATACATTCCAGCAACATCTCAAACACACGATGTTTTAAATAATGAAATACACTAACAAATGGTGAAAAGTTCAGCCTCATCTTGAGCATCTTCTCAAAACAAATAAACAGTTTCTCAAACATCCCAGTGTCATCTTCACCGAAAGGTTTTAACCTTTGCAATTTTCCTTTGAAAAGACTTTTACAGTCCTCACCTTCTAGTCCTGAGGTGATGCTTGATAAATTTCCCAGTCAGCCCATGTTGGAATTGATTCAGGGGCTTTTCTATCTGCTGCTACTGGAGTTTTCAGACAGAGAAGCCACACTTGCACCATGCTAAATGCCACCTCTGCCAAATGCCACCTCTGCCTTGCCATGGGAAGAAATCAATCATTTGACTACGTTTGTTACAAATTCAAAAGCCTCTGGTGGAATCTATTATTTTACCTAACAAAAATTAAAAATTGGTGCACAACCTTCAAAATATTATGTTCATGTTTTTACATCAGCAATGTTCCCTGAATTTCATGTATATTCATCTCTCTCTCTGTATATTCATCTGTGTGTATGTATATTCAGTTCTGTGTGTGCATATATAAATATACATATATAACTACTAGAGGAAAATAAATGCTATGTTTCCCTAAGCACCTAGTAAAAGGAACTTCTTGTTAGTAATACAGGTCAGTAATACAGGTGTATGGCCCACTCCTCCTAGTTGGAGAGAAGGCATACAAAAGCTGCTAAAATAAAAACACCCCTTGCCCTCTGAGAGCTTGTACTACAGATGGATGTGGTGACTTTGTAACACCTGTCCCCAGATCCTCTGGGACAAGGTTGGTGCAAATGCAGGAGCTACAGGTGCCTCATGGCTAAGTTACCCAGGGGCGCTACATCTCTCACCACCACAAAGACATATCTGTCCAAGTACATAAGTACATCCTCCCAAATATATAGGTCTCTCCATCTTCTTTCTTCCCTTCCCTTTCCTTCCTTTCCCTTCCTTTCTCTTCCCTTCCCTCCCTTCCCTCCCTTCCTTCCTTTCTTCTTTCCTTCCTTCCTTCCTTCCTTCTTTTTTTTTCTGTCTTCCTGTTCTGATTGTTGGAAATTCAACTGATTACCAGTAGATGGTCACGGAAAAAGGAAGTGAGAGCAACTGTGCAATCCATAACCATCTAGTGACTAGTGTCAACACTTCAAATTAGCAAACCCAGAACTGAGGATAGGAGGAGAGAGATCTAGTAGACAATCACAGAGTATGCCTCTATGAGCTAGGTACCTTGGAACAGTGTTCCAGACAAGACCTGAAAACCAAGTCCTGTCTTCTATAAGAAAGGCCCTGGGTAGGGTTCAAGGGAGACCAGAAGAGGCAATCTCAAGTCTTATGAAAACAGATCTCTACTGAGACTGGGAAGCAAGTAAAGGTGCAATAACTTGTTTCATAATATCCAGTGAGGGAGTAAGATTGCCAACAAGGTCATAAGATCATTTGGTGTTTTAGAGGGACTATAGCTCTAGGTCACAGAGGGAGTAAGATAAATGGGAACTAAATATTGAAGTGAAAAATCAGACAAAGAAAAAACTAACAAGTGAGTCTATTGACTTTTGAAGATGCAAAAAATGAATATGGTTGGCATTTTACTATCTGGAAGCAAAAAGCAAGAGAATTTCCTCATTCTCTCAATAAGACCTGAGTGGGCTAAATGTCATACCATTGGATCAGCAAAACTGAAACTGCATGTATAAGGGAAGAATATTAAACAGAGTTGTTACTTATGCAACTATATTGGAGGATTTCTAGACTAAGGGCATGAAGACCTTGAGAGTATAACCTTATTCCAAACAATCTTGCATACTTCTTATGGGGAGAGTCAGATTAAAATGAAATTATTATTTTAATGATAAATAGAGGAAAGTCAGGGGCAGATAAGCTTCAAAGTTATACATTACTAGATGCCAGGTCACTGGATTAATATCTTTTCATTTGTTCAGCACTTATTACATAGTGTCAGAATTAGTCACAATGAATTAATTTCTAAAAATGATGACTCTTTTTCTCAAAGATCTACAATTTGACCACAAATGGGTGACCAATAAGAGAAACACAGCAAAGAGTAAAAGCCAATGCTTATGTATATGTTTGGGATAAGGAATAACTATACAAAAGCATAGGGTTTGTGAACTAAGGTGCAGAGATTTTCTATTCCAACACTTTATTTACAAGATGAGAAAGTTAAGGTCAAGTTCCAATAGTGATGAGGCCAATTCTCTGAGTCCATGGGAGAACCCTTCCTACTCTATGACAGTTTAAAAAGATACAGATGCAACAAGCAGAACAATTCTAGAGTGGGGGAGATGGTTGGCTCTAGTTAGAGAAGGCTTAGTTGGGTTGGGTAGATAAGTTTGGAATAAAATTGGACTCAGTGGTGGAGAAGAAGTACAAGGCATTTCAAGCTGGGAAACTGAATCAGGAAAGAAAGAACCCAAACCAGGCAAGCTAGAAATCAGGAGGCTACCAGAACACTTACCTTCACGTCCTGAATTATCTCCTTTGAACAGCTAACAATGATTAACTTTAGCCCCTTTACCATTTTAACTAAGGTAACTTCTTTATTGCTTGGGACTTTGCAACTTGGTACTCTAAACTCATACTCTTTAACTTTGTCAGCTTCTTTTTCCAAGCAGGGATTTAGTGGATTAAGATAGAACTGATTACTTGCTGGAATTCATAAGAATTTCTGACAAACCTCCATGACCTTTTGAAACTAAGGTAGAATTTATAACCTGATTTGGAGAACACCCATAGAAAACTAAGAAAGTTACAATATGCTTATTCATTTTAGGGTGGTTTTTTACACCAGGACATACAAATTTCAATGCAGAATATTTTTCACCTAACCAGAGAAAGAGCAATTTTCACACAAGAATGCATAAAAGGCTGACTTCTTTATGGGAAATGGAAACCAGTCAGCCTGAGCTATGTCAGATGGCATGCAAGATGTTCCATTTTATAAAAGAACCTAGCGCCCCAGTCAACAAAGCTTGGGAAACACTGGTGATTCTCTGAACCAATTTTGGAGTTTTGTAATGCATGTGAGCCTATTAAATGTTCTTAGAAGTAGAAGGATAAAGCAAACAGCTTAATTTTAAGTCTATGTTTCTAAATTTACTGGGCCAGATTATTTTTGTATCAACAGAAGTAGGGCCCTTAGAAAAGACATTCTCAGAAACTCGGCTGTAAGAAATCAGCAGAGGACTGATCTCATCTCAGCTGACCGGATGGTCACACAGAGCACCTAAATGTCACCGCCATTGTTGAGACACCATAGGCTTTTGTTTCTGCAAGAGACAGCATCTCAAAATGGGGAAATATAGTTCCCAAGCTCAGTTCCTCTAGAGTCTTTTAATCTGGAAAAAGTTACTGAACAAAGACTAGATTTAGGGGCACTTTTTATCTAAAATCATAAGTAATTTATTTTTACCTTGCAAACTTTTAAAATCATTTTAAAAACTGGATTTAGACGTTGTTCTTTCTGTGTTATCAGACAAAACACCAAAAAAAGTTTTCTTTTTTAACTACTATAAGATGTGTTATCCACGTTTATCCTGGATTTACAAGGCTAGGGTGGCCACTTTGCATAGGATAGGAAAGCCCACCAAAAGAAGAAGGAATCAAAATCCAGGCTTGAAAAAAAATCAATCTAATACCTAATTTGAAATTCTAGTACCTTTCATCATGCTTTCTTGGCTGAAGATTAATTCTCAGAATTCATTAGTGTCATCACACTAAACACAAGTGGTTGCAACCACTTGCTGGGATCTTCCAGGCTGATTTTTCCCAGAAACAGGCAAAAAGGAGACATTTTTAAACATGAGACAAGGTTGGGCTTCAGCATCCGGTTTTGGAGCGAGCGACGCAGCCTGTGCTCTTTGCACTCCAGATGATAATGCTGTGGAGACACAGCTGCCTGGCTGATGGGAACTGCCATTTCATAACCAAAATATCAGACGTCGGCAAGGGGGAGCTATTTATCAAAAGTCACAGCCGGATGCTTACCAATGAATAAAACACACTTGATAAAGAGCAGCTGAAACGTCAAAAACTGAAAATATTGGTGCGAAAAGCAGGAGGGTAAGCAAGGTTTTTTTTCAAACAGAGGCAAAACTAGATCAAAACTTGGCATTGATGTCTCTTCTCATTTCTTTTTTTTTTCTTAAACTATCTATTTTTCATGCTCTCAATTGTTTTCTTGCTGGTTTGCTACTTAATTGTTAAGCTTTTCCCTTGGTGCAGAATATCTAAACACTTTTGATCTGAGCAAGCATTTCCCTGCCCTGTTATGCATCGTGTTGCCTGTGGTTCCTATCATCATCAGACAGAAGCCTGCCTCACAAAGAGACCTCTGCATCAAGAGGAGAAAATCCTCCAGAGGATACACTAATTATAGGTTAAATATCAGAGCCTATGGTGCTGTCTTAAAAGGAAATTTCCATTCTAGAAGACAGGACTATGACAAATACAGGCACTTTCCCAAGATGACTAATGCCTCAAAATAAAGCAGGCTAAGAAAGTTGACATTGCCTGTGTTACTTTGGTGAAAAATCACCTCCCTGTCCAATGAAATACTTAACTGCATTTGAGTTTACATGAGTTTACAAATATTGCATTTGGTGGTATTTCAAGTGTGACTCAATGATGAGGGCTGAGACTGCATGTTAACTTCACAACTGGACTGGGAGATGGAAGGAGCACATTACACGGAAAGGCAGGTCTGTGATTATCAATCAGAGAGAAACAATCAGTGCTCACTAAGAGGTAAAAAAGCCCTGAGAAGGCAAGACAGAGGGTTTTAGAACAGGAAGTTCAGTTTCCTTTTTAAATTGGGTAATGGGAACAGATTCTGTGTAGCAAAGTCAGAGAGAGAGAGAGAGAGAGAGAGAGAGAGAGAGAGAGAGAGAGAGACTGCAAGGTTATAAAACAACAGACCATCTTGCCTGAGAGACTGCAACAGGGAGATGCAAATGCAAGGTGAGAAAGAGCAGCAAACCAGTCTAACCTTTAGCAAAGCCATCAGAGGGTCAGCATGAATTGAGGGTCTCTTCCGCCACCACCCCACCACCGTCACACACCCCCACACCCTGAAAGAAAACATTGCCTTTTCTGAGGCTGAAGTTGAGGACAGAGAAGAATCAACTTTTTCTCACTTACAGAAAACTCAAAGAAACTGATTAAGGGGAGAGGAAAAGCCTAGAATGGCTTAAATCCGAAAGATAAAATCTAAGAGCATATAGAATACAATCTCCCTACAGAGTTAAGAAATGTGCACCAAGACAGCTAAGAAAAACCTTATGTAAAAACAAGACCAGGGCTAGAGCACCCTCGTAAGGCAGAAAGCTGCAATGTATAGCTCCCCAGTGACCCAGGGGTCAGCCTGTGAGACGCGTCAACACAAGTATCTTAACTCTTCAGTCTCTGACCCCTTAATGACTAGCAAAAAATTAGAAAATTTCATACTAGCTGATTGTGCTCATAAGGAAGATAATAAGGAAACAAAACTTCTAGACCCTCAGGCATTGCTTGTCTTGGTGACAGGCTGAAGGCCACAGCTGGGAGGAGCCAAGGGAAGAAGACTAGATAGTGGACTGTGGGCAGAATCAGTTTGGGAGAAGGAAGGAAGGAGTAAAAATTGAAAGCAAGGATTTCAAGTGCAAGTGGCCAAATGGAACCAGGTCAGAGACAGGAGCAAGTGATGAGGGCCCTCATCGGACATGCAAACTGCCCAAGGAATAGCCAGTTCAATGTGTGGTGGTAGAGGTGGTAGTTTTATTGGGGCTGTTACTGACACTTCCTTCTTCTATTTATGCTATCTGAAAGCATCACATGGCAGTTGCTGAAGACTGATGATGCCCATGCCCTCCTCTGGACAAGGAAGATCCTAACTTTTGTGTCCTGGGTCAAAGGCATTCTTAAGGATTGTAAGTGCCAGTTCCAAATCACAAGCTCGCTGTCTTTGTTTCTTTCTTCTTTAGTTGGGAAAAACACCTCGCAATTAGACAGATATTTTTCCAGTTAGTGCCAGCCTTGTGGTTCAATCAGGCATCTGGAGAAAAAGTGAAGCATGACTTCATTACGCAACCTCAATAACTAGTTTAATCTGTGCTCAGATGATACCCTTTGGCTCAATGGGTTGGAATGGTGTGGTCCCAGGCTGATGGGAGTTTCTTGTAACAGCTCCTCTCAGGCTGCAGTGCTGCAGCTTCCATGGAGCTGGGTATCTGCTGCTGAGCCTCCACTGCAGCTGTCGGGTTCCTCTGGCCTCTGAGACGGACTGAGATTGGCCACAGGTCAACCTCCCAGACTCATCTCACAAACCAGACTGGTCCTTGGCTTCCTTTAGCAGTCTTTGCTTAGGTAACAATTAAGGAAACATTTGACTGAAAGAGCCCAAGATGAGGAGTAATCTAAGAGGAAAGTGTTTGCTGAAACCAGAAGTATAGATGGAAAATGTGGATGAATCAGAGCAAAAGAATTTATATGTTGATATTTATCTTGTCAATCTAACATAAATACTGCATATAATGATACATATTACAACATATGTATTAATTTTAAATATTACATACTACTTGTATCATTTCTGCACTAATTTTAAGTATTTTTAAATAGTCTGCTGATTTATTTAAATAACAGCATACTTAATGGCAAACATTCTTTTCCTAAGTATGACACAGGTACCCATTCATTTTTTTAAAAAGCTAGGATTTTTTACTGGGGCAATGAAAAGAGGTTACAGGAATGGCAGTCAAATCTAACTGTACTTCCTAAAGACAATGTGATGGGTGATACACAAGTCAATGAGATTCCATGGGTCTCAGTTTTTTCACCTGCAAAATGATAATGATGACATGTGGGTAGTAAATGAGACCATTTTTGTGTAATGCTTGACTAAATTCTAGCTGTGCAGACCAGCCTCTCTCCTGGATGGCAAGGGCATGGTCAGTTAGACAATTGGAGGAAGACAGCCATGGTCCAATTCCAACTAGGATGAGTGCTATAAAAAGAAATGTCAAAGTGTAATAATTTAGATTTGAATAACGCTCTGCCCTTTAATTAGCTGCTTTTCTTCTATGTGATTCCCACCACTAAGGACAAAATTCCTGTTGATAGATATCCTGATCAGAACTTTCAAAGTTCTAGGAGGAAAGAGACTTTTAGGGTCTATCAATTCAGCAAAAGTGAAAGTCTTTGGCATTTTCAAGTTCAAGCCTTTGGGCAATCCTGTTTTTGAATGTCTGACTAATTTCTTTGATTCGAAAATCAATTTCCATTTTGACAAACAGTTATGGTCTACTTCTTAGATAAGGCTTAGGTGCCTGGGGATATATGAATTCTAATCCTTCCCTTGATCCTACCTGCCACCCTGTCCAGAGTTAAATCCATAATTCTCATTTGTATGCATTTTCTCTCTACAAGAAGCCATGGACAGCACCCAGTTATCCCTTATGAGAAATGAACAGCCAGTCTACAATGCAGTCATTGCACACTCAAAATCACCCCAGGACTGGAGTGTGAGTTAGGGGAGAGGAAAAAGAATAATAAACATCAAAAGGTATATTATGCATCCATATGAAATATATCTTCTATGGTAACACCAAACCCACACGTATGACATATTTAGAGAACCAGGTAGGACTGTATTCAATCAAAGACTTACTACTCATTCACTCTGATTGGTATTATGATAGCAAGTACTTGTGAGAAAGGATGCCTGGAGTGAGATCTTAGCTTCCATGGATATTAGAAATAAGTAGCAGAATAGATATGGACATTGATGAAAATAATTCAAGGCTTAAAAAATATAAGCACAGAAATAGCTCACACAAAGTAAATAATTTTAGATAGAGTAATTGTTTTGCATCAGATTGTAGCTTGGGTCTTACAGGATGAAAAGGCTATTGACAGGAAGTGCAGGAGAGAAGATTTTGGAGAAAAGGGTATAATAGGGGTGAAAGTCAATTAATGCAAAACATTTGGCTTATATGGAGAAGAGAGTAAACAGAGTTGTGCACTGTAAGAGATGGGAGTGAGACTCTGTCTGGGAACATCTTCAGAAACTAGAAAGTCATGGCTGTGAGCTTGGGTTTCCTTTCTCAGGAAAGGAAACATTCCTTTCTTCCTTTCCTTCCATTCATATCAAAAAGGCATTTTTGAGGGGGAGGAGGAAGAGAACATAATTCGATCTTTGCTTTAGAAAAAGGATGGGCACCATATTAGAGAGTGAATTACAAGTATAGAGGGGGACAGAGGTACATTTAAAGTCATATGTACTGAATTAAGAAAATGTGAAGGGAAAGTGAAAGTTGTCAAGATCTTAAAACAAGTCAAGAATCTAGAAAGAAAACAGTAGGGATCACCAGAGGAAATTTAGGCCAACTTAAATGTAATGAATGGACCAGAATTGTGAACACAACAATCTACCTCTCATCTTCATTGTGAACTCTAACCTCTCTCAGTGAAACACAAAAACTTTTTTTTTAAGTTACCAATTCAGCAATATCTTTTCAGTTCTCAAACTACTCAACCACTCCGTTCAAATAATCACCTTCCCTGAAACATTCCTTTTCCTTTCTGGAGTGATGCTGTATTTCTTAGTTATTCTCTTAATTCTCTTACCACTCTTGCTCATTTGTTTTCATGACCAAAGAAAATAAGCTGATCAGGAAAAGGAGAAAGAATATGCAAAAGCAAGGGGTAGTGTAACAGAAGGAAAGCACCAGTGGTCACAGGCTTGGGACTTGCTGCTGAACAAGCACAGACTTTGACTAAGAGTATCAAATGTACTGAGTTAGAGAACAAGGGGATTTGCAACCTATGAAGAAGGCCATCCTTATGCTTGTAGACTCAATCCCAAGTAAATCTTCAGATTCTACCAAAAAATAAACGTTTATAATATTCAGATTTTGGGACTAAGTAAAAATTAAAAGTGTGAGAAACTCCATAAAATCACTCCACAGCTAATCTTCAGGAGGAACAAGAAAATATATAACACAAACCCCATCATCAAATGGGTGAGGGATCAGGTAAAAGGTCAACCTACAAGCCTGAGCTGGACACAGCAGATGAACAATCAAAAGAACCAACCAGGCGAGACAGGAGAAACATCTATAGAAACACAGTGTCAAGAAGCGCACCTATGTGCTCACCGGGTCTGGAAGACCAAAGACCTCATTTGGGAGATGCCTTCTGGGAGAGCAAGGCTCCCCTTCCCACTTAATGGGAGAGGAGAGGAAGACCAAAGATTGGGGGCATCGGCCCTACAGCAAAGCTGCAAACTGAGGCAGAGGAGATTATCTGCAATGGCCAATCACAATTGCCTGAATCCACAGAGAAACTTCTTCATCGGCAATGGCAGGGAATGAGACCCCCTAAATCTGATGCCAGAACCATAAGGAGAAGACAGCCTCCAACGAGAAAGCATGGAAAGACCACAAATAAAAAGAAACTGGCTGCACAATGCAAACTTAAGGCAGAAAAACCTACCATCAAGGTTCACCTGGTTCTGAGAACATAGTCCTTCACCCAGTGGAAGAACTCTACCACAGAAAAGAAAGAGACTAATGGACTTAACACAGACTAGCAAAGAACAAAGAGTGGGGTGTGAGAGAATGGGGTTGGGGGGGCACCTGAGGGAGGGAGGTGGGGGAGATAATCCTAAAAACCATTTACTGAGGTGATTTAAAGAATAAAAAATAAGACCAGGCATGGTGGCACATGCCTGTAAACAGCAGCCTAGGAAGCTGTGGCAGGGCCAGGGACCGCGGTTTGAGTCCAACCGGGTCCATGTAGCAAGACCTAGTCCCCAAAAGATAGCTGAGTGTGGTGGCACGCGCCTGTAATCCCAGCTACCTGGGAAGCTGAGGTTGGGGACTGCTTGAGTCTGTAGTGCCCTGGGCAATGTGAGCATGTGGTTCCACTAGCAAAAATAGCGAGACCTAGTCTTAAAAAAAAAAAAAAGAATAAAAAATAAGTAAATAGTAAAAAAAGAAAAAATTTACTTTTTATTATTTAATGATATATAATTCATGAACCATCAAGTTCACCCATTTAATGTGTACAATTCAGAGTTTTGGTATATTCATACATGTGTACAAATATAACCACAATCAAATTTGGAACATTTTCATCACCCTAAAGAGAATCCTATATTCAAGAGCAGTCATTCCTCATTTCTCCTTACCTTACCTTTCCCAACCTCAGGCAGCAATTAATCTAATTTCTGTTTCTATGGATTCGTCTAGCCCACTTATTTTACATGATGCATGGTCTTTGTGACTGGCCTCTTTCATGGAGCATACTGTTTGAAAATTCATCCATGTTGCAGTCTATTGATATTCCATTTCATTTTATTGCTAAATAATGCTCCATTATATGGATATACCATATTTTGTTTACCCCTTGATCAGTGATAGACATTTAGGTTGATTCTACTTTTAAACTATTATGAATAATATAGCTACGAACATTTGTGTACAGTTCTACGTGAACGTATGTTTTTTCTTTCTCTAGGATGCTTATATCTAGAAGTAGAATTGTTGGTCAGATAACTTTACGTTAAACATTTTGAGAAACTATAAGACTGTTTTCCAAAATGACTGTCATTTTCCTCCACCATCAATGTATGTAACTGATTTTTTTTGATATTTCATCTTGTTATAGAACTAACTTAAGGCATCTTACAACAACATGTGCCTAAATATTTGAAGGTATATGTAGTAACGCAAGATTAAAAAAAAAATAAAGGCAGAAGAGAGCAATAAAACAAAGGAGAAATTAGGGAAGAAAAATAGGAATTTAAATGCCAAAAATTTACTTTGTTAGACGTGGCCACAAATTTACTTCTGATTCTCTAGAAGCTTGCATATAGGGGGAAAATGCAATCTATTTTATTTCTTAAAACTCTTGATACAAAAACAAGCCAGCTCTGTGGAAAACTATGAGATGATGATGATGGCGATGATGATTATGACTGCCAAGGAGTCAAGACATGTAACTTTCCTGGATTTTAAAGAAATGACTTCATTTAATGCAGTGAATGCCATTTCATTACATTTCTTCCAGTAAACATGGCTGCGAAGTTTTACTTAACAATTTCTCATAATACTCTGCAACCCCTACTGATTCCTTTTATCTGGTTAAAAAAAAAAAAAATTCTCCCTGGGTGGCCAATACAAGGAAGCATAGAGCTCTCTGATCTTAATCCTGGGCAAAATCAACCAGCAACATGGTGCATTTTTACAGCCAGATCCCTTGATATGCTAATATGTTCATTTCAGTACCTCAGAGGTAGCCCATCAAGGAAGGGGAAGGAAGTGTGCTAGGCTCCCACGTGCTGTTCATTGAAATGAATGGTAAGAATATTACTAGGAAAAGTCTCACCCATGAATCATAGCAGCTCAAAGGAGGGACCATTTCACCCGACAGGTGCAGGTGGGGGAGGGAAAAAGACGGAGATATTGCACAAGTGGGCATGAAAATGATGACAATAGTTCCCACTAAAAGTTCAGACCATAATACACAGTTGGGGTGGATGTGGGAGGAAGATTAGATTACGAAGAAAGCTAATGACTTAGTGTTCCAGTAGGTTTGCTGGCATTGTTTCTATTGGCAGTTAGCTCCCTTCCCTTGGTGTTTTCTTTTTGGTAAAGACTTAAATGAACTAAACATTTCTCTGATTGTCAATTATAGGAGTATTCTTCATGGGAAGAACATCAAATTGGTGAAAATAAACTAAGCCAGGTTTTCATTAACAAACTAACCACCACAGAAAGCCTGGAGAAAATTTTATCAGATAATAAGTTATACATACTGGGAGTTTTTTCAACTATTGGTTCTCTTGCTTTATATCCCCTGAGGACACAAACCACCACCATACCCCCTATCCAAGACCCCTTCTGCCCAATTCCTGAGCTTCCAAGGGTGGTAAATCTTAAGTGGCAAAGGATTGCTTCTGTTGCTCTTTGAAGAGGTATTTCTTCCTGAAGAAGTGGCCACCCAAGGAAACCAGTTTAGTGCCATATCTCTGTGTTTTTAGAACAAGAAATGAACATTTCACTCTCCCTGGGGGATGTCAATCCAGTACTTTGTTCAAGCACTACATTTTCATAAGATAAAATATTTTTCTTTTTTAGGCAAGGGAATGAGTAAAGATACTAAGTGCCAAAGAGAGCCTGGGGAGTCCTTAATGCTCCTCCATTAAAGTGAAGGAGCAGAACAGCTCCATCCATTACATCAAAGCCTCATCAGAGACCCTAATCCTTTCAGAAAGGAACTCTCAGGCAGCCAAGCCTTTAATTTGCTGAATAATAGGCCCTCTGATTAACCCTTACAAAGCAGAACACAGACACTGCAGGAAACAAATGTTGGGGGGGTGGGCAGTGGGAGAGGGAGTGGGAGGGTTTTTAAAAAAGGAGAAAAGGAGATGGGGCAGTTGGAATACCTCCTACTCTCAGCATTAGTGAACTAACTCTGTGCTAACAGTGACATTTATAGATGGGTGTGGGGAATCATTGTGTCACCAAACATACTCATAGCAGCAAGTCAGTGATATGAAAGGCTTTTTGGAAGACAACTCAGCTCTCAAGAAAAAAAAAAAAGATCCCACGATTGGGAGGAAAAGTGAAAAAAGAAAAGGGAGCAACATGAGCTTAGACAGTTTTCCTATTGGTTTTAATTCAACAGAATACATGTAGTATTTAAAATAATAATAAAGTGTCTGATCCTCTTTGTGGATATTACTGGATAACTGTATACTTTGTTGCCAAGAAAGGGAAACAAGTCAAATGGGTTGTGGGATTCACACTAGTGTGCATTCATAAATCACACACATATAAGACTTACTGCTTGTTGTATCAGATAATGAGGTGAATGATTGAATGTATGACACAGTGGTCAATTATCATGTGGATGATATAAATTCTATTGTGCTGAGGACATTTATCTCTGTATTGATCTGGCTTTGCCAGCAAGGATCATAAATTACCAGCCTTTCATAACCATGTGATAAATACTGTAATAACAGAGCATCACCAAGTCCTCTTTTTCCAGTATCTATATGGTTTAGGTTAGAGAAGTAAAATGCAGATATTTAGGTTTAAATTTTTTAAATTTGATTGTCAAAGTTTATATATAGAGTGAAATCAAGGAGAAGAAACTGTCTCAAATTGCAGTGTGTGCTGGAGATAGCATATCTAGATATTACTGGTACATTTTTTCAGGAATTTTGTGAATGGATTAATGTTATAGTTGGTGGCTTAAAATTGGCCTTGGTGGGAATATTTACACCACTAAAACCATTGGAGTACAATGATTTTGGATTGGTGTACAAATTGGCATTCCAATCCCAGTCATCGGTAATTAAATATCACTTCTAAAGATGAGAGATGGGGGGGGGGGGAGGAATCATATAGGCAGAAATCTCTTTTTACCACTCTTTTCCTCAAATTCTTTTTTCCTACATTTCCTGCCTTCTGTTAATTAATCAAGTTTTCTATAGACCCCTTTCCATTCTGTTGGCTTAGAAATTAGACAAAGTTTTTCTGTATCTATATTTGGTAATTATCCTACATGTCTAACATACTTGCTTAACTGGACACTTCCCAATAATTTTATCCTCTTTTTGAGCACAAGAGCCTACGTATACCTTAATCACACTCTGAACACTGTCTCTTCCCCAAATTTTATGATTGTTTTCAGTTAGTTTTAATATTTTATCCCAAGTAGCTTTCCTTCTTTATTTACTTTTTTTTTTTTTTTTTTTTTTTTGAGACTAGGTCTCACTATTTTTGTCCGTGGAACCGTAGGCTCATGTTGCCTGGGGTACCACAGACTCAAGCAATCCCCAGCCTCAGCTTTCCAGGTAGCTGAGATTACAGGCACGCACCACCATGCCCAGCTATTTTTTTGGGGGGGGACTAGGTCTCGCTACATGCCCCCGGTGGGACTCGAACCTCCATCCCTGGCCCCTGCCATGGCTTCTTAGGCTGCCACCTACAGGCATGCACCACCAAGCCTGGCCTAGCTTTCCTTCTTATATGCAATAATTACTTGTTTTATCCTTCAGATTGCTTCATGAAATTAATTCCATTTCACCTGAATTTATGCTTTTTGTGTGTGTGGGGGGGGTGTTTTTCTTGGTCTTAGATTTCTTTTTTCTTCTCTCTCTTTTTTTTTTTTTTTTTAGGTTTCATCGTGTATTTTGAATTGCCAAGCCCACTTGGAGGAGAAGGAAGTGGAGGAGGAGGGTAAGGAAGAGAAAAATTTTCTCCCTTTTCCCTCTCACTTTGCCACTGCCACTACCCTTTCCATCTAATAATTTTAGTATTGTATCTTCTTGTCTCTCTGAGACACTAGTCCAGAGCCAGAATTTAGAATAGAATTTTGTGCTCCCAGCCATGTTTATAGGAGGTATATGGAAGAGAACATCACTGCAGCAACTGTGTCCAATTGATTATAAGTCCTTCTCCCACCCTCAGTCAGAAACTGGCTAAAAAGCCCTAATCTGTCTAAGGGACAGGGAACACCACTATGAAAGCTACTACAGTTAGAGCACAGGATCCTATGACTGCTTCCCCATGCCATTTTTTTTTTCCTCAGTGTAAGAGAACCACCCTGGACACTAGATTCAAGCAAGAATCCAGCTTGGACCATGAATTGTTCAGAGCCCTCTTAAATATTTTATCCAGAAGAGCTAACCTCTCAGTCACCCCTACTGACTTGTGATTCCAACAGACCCATGACTTCAGCCCAGCTGACCCCATTGTGCTTTTTATTACATTCTGATCTGTCACAATATTTAGATTCCTTCCTTCTCTATTAATAGTTCTTGACTTTTTCTTTTTATATATGCCCTGTCACTGAAAAAGTATAAACTTAAAGAGCTCCCTTTTACTTCAAATCGCTGGCATGGATATTTTGGCAAAGTCAAAATATCCTTCAAACTCAAATTTAATACTTTCTTCTGTTTACCATTACCCTAACTTTTCTTTAGTAACATCAATTGGTGTGAAGAGGCATTAAGCTATTAACATATACAGCCAAGATAGTGATTCTTGCTCTTACTCAAAAGGAGGAAGTTACGTTTAGGTTCTAGATCTCACCCCCCCCCCCCAACACACACATTAAATAAAGCTCACCCATCACACCTGCATATCCCTCTAAGGCTGCATTGGCTCACAACATGTACATAGAAGGAAATTGCCAGCTCTGTAGGAAATACAGGCAGTGTTGTGGTGGGAGGAGACAGTATGGAGGAAATGAAAGAAATGGGCAGAAGTTGCTGGAGCAGAATAAACCCTAAGATTTCTAGGGAGGATTTATTTCATTTTCATATAGTCAAAAGAACCCCAAAAAAGGAATCTATAGTTAACCATATAGCTGCCATCATCACTTTAGCAAACTTATAGTGTTCCTGGTAATAAAAATTTATTTATGCTCTGGGAAAGAAGGTGGGGGGTAGAGGATAAGGAGTACTGTACACTGGACCATTTTTCCACCTTTCATTCTCTTCTTAATACCATGTTTATAGTTAGGAGAGATTATCTAAAGACCTTGAATGCTAACATCCAACTTCTAACCAGGTATAATCATGTTGATTATAAAAATGAGGGTATAATCTCCTCTCTGTAATTCTTGGTTCTTCAAAAGGAACTTAACTTTATTGAGCTCCTATTATGTGTAGGAGCAGCATCACATAATGAGAAGAGGAAGCAGAAAAAAATGTATTTCTTGTTATCAGGGAACTCACAGATTGAATGAGTAAACAGAGCACAAACTAAAAATCTCAAGATGACTTGGCCCACTCCCTTCTTCTTAATTAGGAAGGTTTGTGAAAGGTACCAGGCCAACACAAAAACAGAGGGAAAGGCCTCTGAATCTTTCTGGAGGAATCAGAGGAAGCTTGATTTACTCAATTTTGCTAGAACGTGCCAGGAGTACAGAAAGAATGCTACTGCATACACAGAGTCTAGTTCCTGAATGACCTTGCATGTTAAAAAGTGTTTTAGCTGATTCCTCTAAGCAGTGGGGAATCACAGCTTAATTGTAAGGCATAACTTTTTTGAGACTGCAACTTTGTGAAGAAGGTTTACAGAGGCTGTAGTTGTAGAATCAAGGAGAGTGAAATAGAGGTCATTGCTCTCATTACAGCATAAAATTGAATCATCATCCAGGACACCAGAGGTCTATATGATAGAAAGTTCTGGGCATCCAAAAGGAGCCAGATAACAAACTGCTATCCTAAATTAGGGGCAAATTAGGGGAACCACGTATCTTAGGTTATAGTCAGCGTGCCCTGCTCTATAGCCTGCAGTGCTTTGGTCTCAGACATGAGAGGAGGCAAAAGATATCTAAGCACACCTTATGGGTAGAAGAGGACAAAGAAAAGCACTTAACATACCAACAGCTGGCCACTTGTGGCAGGGTTCACGGGGGAAATTAAAGGAGATATCTGAGTAGTCAGATTCAGGTCCTCTTCCAATCTACAGGTAGAGACAGTTAATAGAGTAGTTGCTAACATTCTGCCTCAAAAATATACAATATTATTTGGCCACCCAAAAACAACAAAGTACTGATAGATGCTACTACAGGGATGAACCTCAAAAGCATTCTAAGTAAAAGGAGCCAAACACAAAAAGTTACCTATTACATGAATCCATTTATATGAAGTGCTCAGAACACGTAAATTTATAGAGCAGAATCATATTTGTCAATGACTGGAAGGGAGGGCAGAATAAGGAATAACTGCCAAATGGATATAGGATTTTAAGACTTCCTTTAGAGGGAAAATAACATTTGGAAACTATAGATAGAAGTGAAAGAGGTTGTAGAACACCATAAATGTACTAAATGCCATTGAACCACTCGCATTATGGTGGTTATTATTATCTTGTATGAATTTCACTTTAATTGCACACTCACACATACACTCTGCATATTATGAGACTCAGAACAGATGAAAACAGACTGAATTATGGCACAGATCTAGTTTGTATCCTAGCTATGCCAGTTGCTTCCTGTGAGAGTTGGGCTAGTCACTTCTAAGAGGCTAAGCTTCCCATCTGAGTAATGACTATCTTCCCTTGGCAGCAGTGAGAATTACCTGAAATAATACATATAAATTATAATTTGCTGTGTCTGACAGTTAACAAACTTTAAATAAATTTTGCCTTTATTAATTCTACTCCTCATTCAGGAAACCCCAAATTCATAACTAGTTATATATTAGCTCTCAAGTATCCTTTAGGTTATTCCTGATTGAGTTGAATGTAAGCTAATTTGCTTTCTTTGGCTAAGTTGTACCATGAACAAAGAGTCTCACCTACCAGAGAACTTAGTCATAATTTAAAAGAAATGCAAACTCTTGAATGACAAAGGGATAAGCTACACTGACCCTACTTCAGGCCCACAGCAAATTCCACTCAGTGATGATGATCAGAAGATGGTCCTGGGTGCAGAAGAATCCTCATACAGTATTCCGGGAAGTTGCTCAACTGGTCAGTGTTCAGACCAATCTGCCCTCTCTTCTGGTGGCCATTTGTTCCTCTTGGAGAGAAACAAGTGATAAAAGAAACCTCAGTGCAGAATGTATATTGGTTCCTGAAGTGCTCAATAGTGGTCAACAGATCATTGACAGTTACATAGAGCCTTCTTTCACTATTGGCTGGTTGGCTTGGGAAGAGAAACTTAATGGAAACCCTTCACAATTTGTGATGACGTTTAATGATATTCAAAGAAGCACACATCTAACCTCGTTATTAGACTCCTCCTCACTAAGTTTAGAAAGCAGAGACTTGGAGAGATCAAATGACTTAGGGTCAAGTAATGAACCAATCACAAGTATAATGATTTCCTAGGGATTTTGTAGCAAGTACCACAACCTGATTGGCTTAAACCACACACATTTATTGTCTCACAGTCTGAAATGAAGACTAAAGACCGGTAAGGCCGTGTTTCTTCTGAAATTACGAAGGAAGGTTTTCTTTTCCTTTTTCTTTTTTTGAGACTAGGTCTCGCTATTTTGCCTAGGGATCCTACCACAGACTCAAGCAATTCCCAGCCTCAGCTTCTCAGGTAGCTGGGATTACAGGCACACGCCACCACGCCCAGCTTTTTTTTGAGACTAGGTCTCACTATGTTGCCCCAAGCGGGTCTTAAACCCACGAATCAAGCGATTCCTAGCCTCAGCCTTACTTCATAGGCTGCAATTAAAGGCACGCACCATGGTGTCTGGCCTTAGGGAAGGTTTTCTTTTAGCCTTTTCTCCTGGTTGCTCTTTAGCTTGTGGCAAGAGACTTCAGTTTTCACGTGATATTCTTTATGTGTGTATTGATGTTCAATTTTCCCTTTTTATAAAGATTCCATTTCTGTTGAATTGGAGCCTGCCTTACTCCAGGATGATCTGTTTTAAATAATTACATCTGCAATGTCTCTACTTCCAAATAAGGTCTGAGACATTGAGGGTTGATATTCCAACATGTGAAGATTGAAGGGACGCAATCTATGACTCAGGCTCATCAAAGTTAGGCTTCTTGCACATATGTGAAGAACTCTGTTTAAGAGTAAGGGCTTAAGTTTTGGGCTTCTCATAAAGGCAGGAATTCTCATTCTTCGTTTTTAAATAAAATTATTCCTTAAAACTATTAAATAGTCCTTCAATCAGAAAATAAATTAATGACACCCCCATTTGTTATCTGGTATGATAGCTTATCATGCATCTAATGACCCTCGGGTGTTCCAAACTAAATACTAAGGTCAACAAAAGCCGCACACAAAGCCAAAGGGAGATGGAATCTATGGTGTCTCATTGTACTTAAAATTACTAATCCATTTTTTTTTTAAATTGCCCTTTCCTCTTTCGTAACAAAGGGCTACGTCTGTTATTTTTATCTCTGCCAGAAATCATTAGTGGGCTGGAGAAATATAATTCTGGTGACATGAGCCTATATTTCCATTTCTAATTAAATTCTTTCTGACCCAGAGTCTAATTTTCTTTCGCAACATAGTGTGTGGAAACTATAGTGACCAGAAGATAGAAGAGCAGGCAGGAAGCTAGGGGCTTTGTATCAAGCCAGAAGACCCCTACAGGTTCTCGGAGGAGACCCAGTAGAGGTACAGACTTGATCGACCCATGCACCCACCTACTCCTTGCTTCCCAGGCCACAGATCAGTCTTAGTGGCCATCATGATGGCTTCTCCTCAAGATTAATTTCTGTTGTGCCTCATGTCCCCATAGCCCCCCAGTGCCCCTTCCTGATTCTACAATGAGTCAGAATACTCTTCACTCATATTTGTTAAGCTCTCAATCTATAGCTCACATAGCTCTATACAGTTAACACAGAAGTCTATTAAGTTGCATGACTGCAGGCTGCTATCTGCCTACAGATTCTCCACTCTTGTTAGGGACAGAACCCTGGTACTGCTGGGCATGGTGGCATGCGCCTTTAATCCCAGACTTGGGAGGCTGTGGCTAGGAATCGCTTGAGTCCTCAGGTTTGAGACTACCCCAGACAACATAGCGAGACCTAGTCTCAAAAAAAAAAAAAAAAATAGCGGTGGTGTGTGCCTGTAATCCCAGCCTTGGGAAGCTGAGGCTAGGGATCACTTGAGTCAGCGGGCTAGGGACTACCCCAGAGCAACATAGCAAGACCTAGTCTCTTAAAAAAAAAAAAAAAGAAGAGGAAGAAGAAGAACCCTGGTATTGAGCTGCACCTATTGCTGTCCTGTTAGATGAGACTGCATTTCTTAGCTTTGTCTGCAGCTAAATATGGCCATGTGATTTAGTCATGTTAGATGAAAGTGTCAGAAAGTCTTCTTAAAGGAGGTTTTTGTTTTTCTCTCCTCCCTCTACCTGCAATAAAGCATATAAATGTCAGGATTCAGCAGTCATCCTTGGTACAGGAGAGGCCTTTGGAATAGAAACCATATTTAACACAGCAACGTGAGGACAAGTATTTGGTGACTGCTGTCAGGCCAGCCATACATGCATGATCTGACTCCCACTCTCTTTTAAGACTTTATTAAAAATCCCAAGTAGTTCTTGTATATGTATTAGTACTCTCTTGTATATGTATTAGTACTCTCATTTTATAGATGAATGAACAGGTAGAGAAAAATTACGTAACTTACTCAAGGTCAAAAATGTGCATTAGAATACTATCTGACTTCAGGCATGGTACTTTTAATTTCTTCAGTATATATTCTCCAAAAAGACCCTTTGGCATGCTGAAAACATTGCTGTCATGTTTTATCCTCTCTGCAACACCTGTCTCCTGCGTAGTTGCCTATCACTGTGGTTTCTGCCTCCCCAGGACTTGGGATCCATTGTCAGTCCCGTTGCTCCTTTCTCATGACAAGCCTGGGCGCTGTCCTCAGAGGACTATGTGCCCACCACAGAAAGAGAGGTAGGACTACTTGCAGAACAAAGTGAAGGTAAGTCTGAACTTCAGACATTGCTTCTGTTTTGACCCCTGCTGGAGCTGATTCTTTTAGGTCGAGTCTGAGGGGACCAGTGTGCTATTGCCAAGAAGAAAGGAATGGAGGACAGGATGAAGGGATGGGGTGCAGAGGGTGAGTGAGTTAGAGGCTTGAGTTGTGGACGTGAGGGAGCTGAAGTCTAATGCAGACAATAGAGTAAAACTCCAGAAGTGTCAAGGTAAGAAGGTCATTGACACTTCCTTCCTTATTTTTCTGAACAAAAGTTCTCACGTATTTATTGCTGAACCAGTCTATTGGTGCAGAAATATAGAAGCTAGGAGAGAAATTATTTTCCCAGTAAAAATGTCCTACTGTCCAAACTAGCGATGGTGTTTTCAGCTTGATATGGTGAGATACGTGTGAGATATATGGGCACCCACATGTGTGCCCATCTTATATGCATTTCCTTATAAGCACAGTTTGTTTCTTTTCCAGTACCTCCTCTTGGGATTGTATCTGGTTTATGATCAGTTTTCATCCCAACACATTGGGAATGGGATGATCTGCTTTTGTTCTTTGGTCAGGAATTGATTAATCCTGAAAGTCTTCTGATAAGGCATAGTAAAAACAGAGTCAACCACCAAAATGCCAAAGATGGGAAGTGGCAGAGCTGAAACAGGGCAACCAGAAACGGCTTTTTGACTTTAACTTTAATACATACAGGCCTGCTTCTCTCTCCAGTGCAGGCTCCAGAGCAGTTTACATTAACAATTGCCTTTAACTGGAACTAGATACACCTATCTGCCTGCTTCTCTCTACGAAGCAGGCTACACACTGTTCATTAACATTTACACTGTACCTGCCTACTATTGATATGACCTGCTTACTATTGATATGCAAACATCAGCTACCTGCTTCTCTCTGCTTTCTTTCCATCTTTCAGACCTAAAAAGAAAAACTTAAAAACACAATTTAAACTCTACACTTGTGAGTTCTTTCCATGATCCCCAGCCTTCTCAACCAAAATATCAAACCAATGCAAGACTATCAGTGCAGGCTAATTTATTTCTAACAAAGTGATTTTCTAATTATCTTAATAACTACAAAAGAAACATGTAAGGAAAACTCTGATTACTTTAACATTGTCCAAAACCTTTCTCAGCATTGTCCAAAGTCCTTTCCCAGATTGCCCAAAAATCCTCAGTCTCTCAGTCCTGATCATCTCACCAAAATCAGCCAGTCAGAGTTCATCTCCAGATGCTTGAAGACACATTCCTTTGGCTGCTCCCTTGGCTTGCTCCTCCTTGTCTTCCACGCTGTGTTCTCCTTGTATTCCAGGTAGCAGGAACTCCATGGTGCCGGACCAGCAAAGTTTACTTTCTTTTCAGGCCTAACTTTTGCACGGCCTCTCCAGACACAAGTCAAACTCAGCAAAACAAACTCCAACACGGAGTTCAAATCTGCAAACTTCTTAACTGCATTTAGCACACATGCTGCCAGCCTGGGTCAGTCAAAGATTGCAGGCCCCCAGGCCCTGGCTAAGTTCACAAGGTTCACATCTTTACAAGATGGCCGATTCCCATCTCTCCTCCATTGAATCTCTCTCTCTATCTGATCTCCATATTGCCATCCGATCCTTTTCTTTGTTTGCACACCCTTTAAATACCCTGATTTCCCGCCTTCCAGGAACCACATCTGGACCATTCCACTTCTTCCTCCCTTCTGCATCTCCCTGAAAGGAAATTCCAACTAAGGTCATTCTCACATTTTATCATACCTGTCCTTGAAATCTGCAATCTTAAACAGGAGACAATTGGGGGGGGGGTGTAGCACACCCTATCAGAGCCACTACCTAAAAGCAATTTCAGAATGATGGCACAGTAATAACCACCATTGTGTGGACATGAATGCCAGAGCAAGGTCTTAGCTTTACCACCTGTGTTGGGTCTTGGGTCTACCTCAGTATCTCAATATCCAATGTATAATGGGATAACATCTGAAGTACCTCATAGGATTATGAGGCTTAAGTAAATGATGTATAGGGAACAACTACTGACATCAGTAAAAGTCACATGTTAATAATATTATTTGACAGGTTCCACAAATACATATAATTTAATCCTTACTGTAAACCTATGAGGCAGATATTCTCAGCCCTGATTTGACACATGAGGACCAAGAGTGAGAGAGGTTAAATATTTCTCCCATGGGGGCACAGCTAGTAAGGGACACAGCTTAGATGCACACACTGCTTTTCCACCACTGTCTCTTCTTGATGATGAGCCGGGCAGCACTCAAGGGAGGAACAGAGAGACATGCTTTGTATAGGCTGACATATGATATGAGCTACACCCCCAACTCCCTTCCCTGCTTGCCCATATTTATGAGAATAAAGACAGTGTAGAGTTTGCCATCACTTCATTTATTTCAATTGCTCTCTTTATATCATGAAATTCAAGTGTAATTTTTAAAAAGGAAGAAAGAGGAAGAGGGAAATGTGGATAGGATAGGAGGAAGGGCGAGAAAGAGGAAGAAAGGAAAGGAGGAAGGGACCGAAGGAGGGAAGGAAGGAGGAATACAGTATGAAAAAAATGGTAGAGAATACATTTAGATTACCCTTCTCTAACAAAATGTGTTACAAGCACTAATAGGAAATCTCTGACAAATGCTTCAGAACTGTTTTTTCACAAGATCTAAACCCAGCTCTGTCAGCAAATAAACAGAAGTCCTGACAAGAATCTGGATGACCCACTGTATGATGTCCTGTTTTTTCTTAATGAAGCTAAAACTCTTGTTGCCACAGTTCCAAAGGTGACAGCATATTCCAGGTGTATGCTGATATTGCATCTTGTTTCAAACCTCAAGTCACACAGAGCCACTCCTTGGCTCACACCATGAGAAAACCATATTTTATCGATTGAATTTTTAAGAGGGGTATAAGCAAGATCAAATTGGGTCCTCAGTGTCTTTATATGATCTATTAGATAATCTAAATTAGAAGCTCTTTGGGGAGAAATAACCTTGAAACGTTCAGCCTTGTTTGCTCTCCTGAAGAGAAAAAAAAAACCAATTTTTCAAAATGAGAAAGAAGGGAAGCATTTTTAAGTATGTTGATCAATATATGTTAAGAAGGAAGAGGAGAATCTGGGATTTAATTAGAATTTTTCTTTTATTTTGAGTTTTTATTAATTCACTAATTCCCTGTAGTGCAAGAGATGCTAATTAATTCAAGAAGCCATAATAGCTAATCATTGGCTAAATAAATCTAAAATGGAGAGAGTCTGTCACTGGAGATACTGCTGCTCATTGTAATTAAAATGACCAATTTGTGAAGTAATGTAAATAAAGGTTATTGTATCCTGGTCCAGGAAGTATTAACCCTTTGCTTGGCTACCTGAAAATCCCAGACTCAAAAATCCAAGAATATTTGTGGACCTGAACCAATTACTGAGTTAAGATATTTATCATTCCAAGTATGTTGTTCATGACATTATAAAACCTTGTGGAATTAAATTGCCTTGAATCACAAAATGGTGAATGGTGAAAAGCTGAGAATGGTTGCCCTGAGGAAAATACAATTAATATCAGGGAAACAACCCACCCCAAATGGTTACCTTCATAAACATTCAGGCCTACAGAGAGAAAAACCAAGTTCCAGGCCTGAGTTCCAATTTTTAAGAAATAAATATATGAAAATGCCTTTTAGTGGTAGTTTAATAGCTCAGAGTAATCCATTCAGTACAAACGCCTGCAGCCAACTGAAGGAAGGGAAAGTGGTCTCAACATTTCCTAACTAAATGAGTTGGTCTGGCTTTTTGACCATTAATCTCTATGACCAGAACCTGTGGTATTTTGCCCTCCCCATGATTGTACGCCTCGTTCATTGGTGTATGCATGTGTGAGTGGGCTCACCTGAGTCTAGAAGGAAGAAATAACAGGGCAGCACCACTCCAGGGAAATGAGAGCATGGGAAGGAGAGAGGAAAGAGTACAGACAAAGAGCACGAAGATTCCTAGAGGGCTCCGGGCTTGGCCTGCTTCTCAGTACCCTTGCCCCTGTTGCCTAGCCTGCCTGCTTGCTAAACAATTGGTCAAGCCTCCCTACCTGGTGTGCCTATGTACCTAGTTCCCTGGGAGAGCATAAAGCCTGTAAAATCCACCAGTATCTCCAACATTCTTCTTTAATTGCTAGAACCAAGAAAAACCTACCCACATTACCATGATTGCACTACAACACACACCTACACACTTATCTACCAGGTCAGTCAGCTGAGGAAAGCAGTGTTCCTGTGGGTGTTACAGTTTGTTATGGTTTAGAATCTTTTTAGGCTCACACAAGACACAAGACCATGGGAGATGCAAGAGCAAAAAGCCTTTAATTGTCATTTCCAGCTGAGGTCCGACCCTGACACTCACCGACACAGTGGTAGTCTCTTGGAGGGAAGATAGATAGCAAGAGGCTTATATACATTTCTGACAGTGCTGGGTAACTTTTCACACAGGTATTTTTGACATAGTTACTTCCCCAATGATTCCAGCATGTGGTAAGATCTTGTGACAAAGCCCAGATAACCATCTGGTTTGGGGCAGTTACATATTTCTTTAAGTTTCGGGCAGTTACATATTTTTTTAAGCAATACTCTTTACTCAACATGGGCAGTCAGATAGTTTGTCACCACTAAGTCCAAAGTTGAGCAGTCACGGTCATCTTCGTGGATTTCCCCTTGACTGGGAAAAATTAATTCATCTTTATTGTATCACTAATCAGTTCAAGAACTAGGCCAGGCACGTGGCTCATGCCTGTAAGCTTCAGCTTATGAAGCATCAGGGGCTAGGGGTCGCGGTTCGAGTCCCACTTGGGGCAACACAGCGAGACCTAGTCCCAAAAAATAGCTGGGTGTGGTGGCGTGCACCTGTAATCCCAGCTGCCTAGGAAGCTGAGGCTGGGGATTGCTTGAGTCCGTGGTACCCCGGGCAACATGAGCCTGCAGTTCCATGGGCAAAAATAGCTAGTCTCAAAAAAAAAAAAAAATCAGTTCAAGAACTGTGGATGATGAAGTTCTAAATTTAATTGCTAATAAAACACCAAAAGTTTTAGAGGTAAAACAAACCAAAAAACAAACAAAAAAACCCATTACAGATACCTTTGGCCAATAGATGGGAAGATATTTTTGTAGTTTAGTGCAAAGAACTGAAATTAGTTTGAACTTAAAAAAAGGGACATTCATTATGACCAAAGTAATATTGGCAAAGGAAAATTATCCTTATCTGTTCAAAAGGCTACTCCTGAATGGAACCTATTGACAAAAACAGAAGTCTGGCTGGGACTCGAACCAGATAAACTTGTTATGCAAATAGCTTTAGCCACAGGGGAAAGGGCTGATAATGAAATCTCTAAAGCCAACCACACTTTACAGAGGTGACAAAAACATCAGGCAGGGTCCTAGCATGTGAATAAAAAGCAGTACAAAATTTATGTGAGCATCATGTTTAATTTATCATAACTAACCTGTCACGAGTCATGCTTTGACAAATGCATAACTAACATGTATAAATGAGTCAATTATCACTAAAGGTTCAGAATCAAGCAGACTGACTTTCTGGGTTTTTCGTGTGTTTTTTT